>OZJO01026891.1:0-46849 GCA_900406225.1 Acrobeloides nanus | reverse complement strand
TGGAAAAAATTGGGAAAAAGTCACCAACTTGAAAATTTCATATCTCGGCGAAAATAAAAGTTTTTTCGATAATTTTTATCATAGCAAATTCCTCAGGTCCACAGCTATCCAAAATGTGGTCGCTCGAGAAAATCCGATTTAAATGGTCGCTCGAGAAATTCAAATTCAAAAATGGTCAAAAGCAAAAACGGGGCGGTGGCATTTTTTATTCTTGGAAACATACCAATATATGTGTTTGAGCCCATTTTTTGACCCCATGAACCCCCTATTTTACGGGATTTTTATAGAGAAATGCTAGAATATTAATTCTTTTTTTTAAATAATGGGCCCACTTAGCTAGTTCCAACAACGCAAAAACGGGGCGACCTGCGTATCATTTTACCCCCACTTTAGCATTTTTTCCTCTTTTTTGACCCTAAAAATAGGGGTTTTTCAAGTGCTATATCTCCAGGAATATTAATTCAATTTAAACAAGCCCAAGTATATTTGAAGGTTCGTTGCATGGGCTTTCTATTGTACACTAAACGGGGCTGCTCCAAAGTTCTTTGATTTATATAGCACTTGGAAAAACCCCTATTTTTAGGGTCAAAAAAGAAGAAAAAATGCTAAAGTGGGGGTAAAATGATACGCAGGTCGCCCCATTTTTGCGTTTTTGGAACTATCTAAGTGGGTCCATCATTTATAAAAAAAAAGAATTAATGTTCTAGCATTTCTCTATAAAAAATCCCTTAAAATAGGGGGTCCATGGGGTCAAAAAATGGGCTCAAATATATATATTGGTATGTCTCCAAGAATAAAAAATGCCGCCGCCCCGTTTTTGCAGTGTTGCCCTAGCCATGAAGTAAGGAAACTTTCTACGTCAAAAAAATTTTCAACTGACATATTCGAAATTCGCCCCGTAAAGTAGACATTCCGCCCCGTCCCGTAAAATAGGGGTCTCCAACTTAATGTCATTAATTTTTATAGTAAAATCGGATTATTGTGGTTTCTCATTCGGACAAATCGACATTGTTGTAGCCATAGACGAAAGCGAATTTATGGTTAATTATTTCTATGAGGTCGTCATTATTCTTCTTATACTTGTTAAAAGAGCTTTTAGGTTGCCGCCGAATTAGCCGGAATCATCTACAACTTTAACATAAATCAATATAGTATAAGAACCGCAATATTAACATATAGTGAAACCGGTGTGACTAATCATACCCTGTTAACAGATTCTTATAGTACTCAATATGTCTATGATATATTGCTTAAATTGAAGCGAGAAAATGCTACAGAAAATTCAAGTCCTACCTTGTAGGTATTTCTGAGGTTTCATAGATTTCTTGGAATTCTGAGATTCCTAGGATTTTCTTGAGTCTATGATATCTCTATATTATTATCTCATTTTTTGTTATAGACCTATGGCTGTTGCTAATTATATGTTTTATAACTTTGGCCGTCCGAACGCCAAACAAATCTTTCTTATCGCTGCAGGAACCCCAGGAGAAAACATTGGAGAGTATGTTTATGGCACTTTAATAGCATAGGAGATTTTCAGAGATAATCTTGCGTGTTCCGCATCAGCTCAGCTAACAGATCAAGGTATATATAGTATCGTGATTGATGTTTCTGAAGTGGGACTACCTTCTTGCATGAGTCCGAATTATATTTACAGTTTTAAAAATGACGCAAATTTCACCGATGAAGTTCTTAGTTCCGTTTGTAGAAGTAAGCCGACTTTAGAATTCTAACATTTATACATTTTTAGTATATAATGATAATGAAGAGCCACCACCATCTTTCGCTAAGAATATGTCAGCTAACTTGTATATTATTGCTATTTTATTAATGAGATATTTTTTATTATAAAAAATAAAGCTAAAAATAAGTCAGACGAATTCTCAACAATCTTTGACCAGACTCCGGCTTTACGTCTGTTCTGAACATCACGAGCTTGAATCTTGGATGGAGTATAAATTTTTTTAAATTACTTCCCTACTTTTCTTATCAAACATAAAGCAACACAAATATTTTTATCTAAATCCTTTTGCGGAACACTGAAACTATAAGAAGATTATTAAAATTAACAAATAAGTGTTCTGAAACTCTCTGTCTGTTTGTAACGTTATGAACTCAAAAACTACGACTCAAAAAATTCCAATTCTTTTTTTAACGTTTTCTTTATGCTCCAAAACGGGGGCCGAACTCAAATGTTCTAACTTGAGCGCTTCTGCGAATCGAGTAAACTAATAAGGTAGAGCTTATATTTTACAAAAATTACAGTTTTACGATTTTTCCCAACTGAGGTTTGAAATGAGTGATTCCATGCTCCCAAGTTGTTGTTCGTTGTATAATCATGCAAATTTACATGATCATAGTAGTGCCAAAGAGACTTCGAAAACATCGATTTTTGAACTAAAAAATGATTTTTCCCGGCAAAGTGGTGTTCTACAGAGTTGTTCCCCATGAAATTTCGCGTTAAAATGACCCCTCGTTGATGATTTTTGATCATCAAGAACAAAGTTATGGTTGATTTATGCGAATTTCTATGAAAAGCGGGGGTTTTATCGACAAAATCGATTTTTGAACCCTTAGTTGATTTTTCCAGGGAAAGTGATGATTAAAAAGTTGTTCTCCGTAAAATTTCGCATTGAAATTACACCTCGCGGGTGATTTTTGACTCTCAAGAACAAAGTTATGAACATTTTTATGCAAGTTTCTATGAAAAGAGAGTTTTTTATCACAAAAAAATCTATTTTTTCGATAAAATTATTTTTCCTCGAAAAAAGCGCGACGTAATTTTCTTTTTGCCACTTTTATTCAACTATTAAAGCGAAAATAAAAAAATTCAGGTTCAGTTTTTGAGAAAGTTTGCAGGAAAAAAAACGATATAATCACCAAAAGTCATTTATTCATTTTTTGCTATTTTTCTATCTTCTTTAGTGGGAACCCTACAAGCTACCCATCATTGTGTAACTATTGGTCTGAAAAAATTCTCAATCGAAAATTTTTTTAAATTTTTATCTGGCAAAATAAAGGCTAAAAATGCTAAAAACGGACGTAGCCCCCAAAAACAAAACCAACACACGTATCCTCAGAGGGGATGCGTTAAATACTATAAGAGATTAGAAATCTTAAGCAGAAACTTTGATGTTATTATTGTTTTTCTTTTTTAGTGATGTAAAAGAATCTCGTGATCACAAAGCCGTAAAAATAGTTAATCTTCTTTGTGAATCAACATTGTTGATAAAGTTCACTCTTCTGAGTCAAAAGCCATATATTCCCATAGTTTTTATCATTAAATAAAATAATAAGAAAGGGTAATTGCCATTTGAATAAAACAAAATGATAAAGAGGAGTAAAAAAGAGTGTATGATGAGGAAAAAACCAACATAAAAACATCGAAGCATAAAGCTCTCAAGGTAAAAAATATAAATTGGTTAGTTACTATTCGAGAAATGCCTTAAGAAATTAAAATGATCAAGTTTGTTCTAATTTTTATTGTCTTCTTACTCGGCTGCTTGGACCCAAAGGATGGGGTTCTGGGTCCCATGGGTCCAGGATCCAGTTGGGCAGGGACACAGATGGATAACAGAGTGCCCCAAAAAAGTGACTTTTTGGGACTTAAAAATTTGTTTTTCTAAAAATGGTCCTCTAGAGGTAATTTTATGCGAGGAACCGATTGCGCAAATTCCCGAATCCTGAAAATCTCGCATAAAATTACCCCCATAAAAGTGATACATCTTTAGGTATATTGGGCTTTCGATATAAAGAGTAATCATTTTTGGAGCACATTTGACTTTCACTAAAGAGCGTTATGAAATTCTCGTTCGATGCTTGAAATTTGATGATAAGACAAAACGTGCAAAGAATAAGGAAGGAAAGTATGTTGATAAGTTTGTACATATTCGAGAGATTTTTGAATTTATTATGGAAAACTGTCGCGAATTTTTTTCATCAGGAAAATATGTAACGGTTTTACAACCCGATGAGATGGCGGGATTTATGGAATTTGAATTTTTGCTAGATGAAGAATCAGAAATCTTAAAAATTCGATATAATGACACCCCTCCGTTCGATTCGATATAATGACCCCACCCTGGGGGTGTCGTTATATGGAGGTTTGACTGTAAAAAATATTTATTATATTCGTATAATTTCAAGATTCGTATAATTCCTTCTTACTTTCCGCGGTGCGTAATTGGCCCCTGGCTACGATCTTGCTCAAGTGTTCAAGCATGTCAAAAATGTCTAACTTTGCCTGATTTTCAATAAAACCGTGTTTATTGAAACGATTGATCATGAGACATAAAATTTGTTGCTTGATTTTATGCTTCATGACCAATCGTTTCAATAAAAACGATTTTATTGAAAATCAGGCAAAGTTAGACTTTTTTTGACATGCTTGAAGTTTAAAAAATCAAAATTTTTTCAAAAATTCAAAAATTAAATACACGAAAGAACATTTGTGTACATGTAGTACACGATAGCAAAATTTTAACGTGTATGTGTACTACACGTACAAAAATGTTTTCTCTTGTATTCAATTTTTTCATATTTTTTTTTTAAATTAAATATTTTGACAAAAATTTTGAATTGTTGAAAAAATTTTGAAATTTTTTGAATTTTTGAAAAAAATTTATAATTTTGGATTTTCGAAAAAATTTTCAATTTTGCCAAAATTTTGATTATTGAATAAAAAAAAAATTTATCACACGAAAAAATATTTGTGTACTTATACGTGTAGTACACGTTAAGCGTGTAGTATACGTGTACGTGTAGTACACGTACACGTTCAAATACACGTACACATTAAACGTGTAGTACACGTACACGAACGAATCGTGTACTACACGTACACGTAAAATTTTGATTTTTCGTGTAGTAAAATTGAAATATGCTTAGTTTGTCTTAATAACCATGCTACATTAAAGGAAATTTTTTAAAACGCTAATTTTACAAAAATACACGTACACGTTACTACACGTTAAACGTGTAGCGTGTAATACACGTTTACATCCCTGGTTCAAGCATGTCAAAAAAGTCTAACTTTGCCTCCGGACTCCAAATTACGCCACTGATTCTGTATACAGAATAATGGTTCTGTATACAGAATGATTGTTCTGTATACAGAACAACGGTTCTGTATACAAAACTACAGAATACAGAAGTACAGAACTACAGAACAACAGTACAGAACTACAGAACATTAAATAATAAAACTAACCATATCTTTTCGGGGTTAATTCCAAATTCAAAAATTTTAAATTTTTTATTAGGAAAATTAGGGTTGACCTTTTAGAAAATACTATCCAAAAAATTTTTGGTTTTAATCCGTAAAAGATAATTTTTGGAGCAATTTAAAAAATCAACTTCTGTATACAGAATGTAGTTCTGTACTGTTGTTCTGTGTACAGAACAATTGTTCTGTATACAGAATAATTGTTCTGTATACAGAACCATTATTCTGTATACAGAACGTTGTTCTGTATACAGAACTACAGAACAACAGTACAGAACTAAATTTTGTTCTGTATACAGAATGAACACTGACCGCGGCTTATACACATGAACTTAGGGTAATCAAATTTTTTCGAAATGACCTCTGAAAAAAATAGAAAAAAGCCAAAAATGGCGATATTCTGGAAAGCCGTAATTTAAAGGTTAAAATCAAGAGTAGCACCCCAAATACAAAAAATCATATCCATTGAAGGGAATGTGTTAAATAGTTTGATAAAAAAGGCTAAATATCGATTGATTAATTGCTATTGATAAGTACAATTTTTCGAGCAGACTCATTTTTTCGATGCCTTTATTAACTTATTTCGTTTACTTTCTTTTAAATTTTTCGTTAGCCTTTACTTGCCCTCAAAATGGCACTCGAGGCCCAAACGGTGTTTGTTATGCCGCATCTATGGATACGCCAATGAAAAATTGGATTCAAGCAGAGGCATATTGTGCTGGAACTGGGGGTCATCTCGCAAGTATTTCCGATGCGATTACCAACAGTTTTATATCGAAATATATGAAAAATTTTACTTATGGAAATCCTTATTGGATAGGTGGGATAGCGAATAGTTATGCGAATAAAGCTAGATGGGAATGGATCGATAAAGATGGATTCACATACACGAATTGGGCTGGAGGTAAGTTGAGATCAAAGTTTTGTTTGGTTGTATAAAAAAAATTAAAAATTAAATAATTTCAGGAGAACCTTATAACAATAGTGTTGGGAATTGCATCATGCAAGATCCCAGTAGTTCCCAATGGTATTCGAGTGATTGTGGATACAATCAAATGTTTGTATGTGAATATACGAACTCGAGTCAATCATGTCCCATGCCAAATGCGGTCCATCTGACTGCTTTCGGAGGAAAATGTATCAGTTTTGTAAGTCTAAATATTTAAAAAAAAGTAGCCAAGGGTATAAATAGCGGAATCTATCTCTTTAATGGGCAAAATTCTGTTTGTTTATTTCTGTATATATTTACTTGTGTGTCCGGACGATCTTAGAATTGGCCCGACCGATTTTTTGCAAATGACCCTTACTAGGGGTAGTTTCGACTGAAAAATCGATTGCGCATACTCCCATGCCCGAGAAAAATCGGGCTAAGGAGTTAACACTTGGATTTCGATTTTTTCGGGGTTTTTTGGTATTAGTGAGTACTGAGTGGTGACTGAGTGAGGCCGGTTCAATATTTTTGTTCTATATAGGGTAAACAAGCATCGAGGAACACGAATTTAAGGTCCTTGAGTCGACCCGATGTCACCCGGGGTCACTATGGGTATTCTCTAAAAAATTAGGGGGTCGAAAAAATCGATTTTTTTAAAGTTTATGGGAATTTTTTATAATAAGAGCGTTACTAGGGGTAGTTTTGGGTGAGAAATCAATTGCGCATACTCCCGTACCGAGAAAAAATCAACTGAAGAAGTTAACACACAGATTTCGATTTTTTTCGGGGTTTTTTGGTATTAGTGAGTACTGAGTGGTCACTGGGTGAGGAAGGTTCGATATTTTTGTTCTATATGGGGTAAACAAGCATCAAGGAACACGAATTTAAGGTCCTTGAGGTGATCCGATGTCACACGGGGTCACTATGGGTACTCGCGAAAAAGTTAGGGGGTCGAAAAAATCGATTTTTTTAAATTTATGGGAATTTTTTGTAATAAGAGCATTACTAGGGGTAACTCGAGCGTCTACCCCCCGGTAAAGGTGCGAGGCGCAGCCGAGCGCGTATCACTAGGTCGAGCGTTACTCAGGGGGTGGGCGAGCGCCGAAAAAATAAAATACAATGAAATTTTATTGTAACTTCATCGCGCGAATGCGCGATCGGTCTCGCAAGTTTTATATGAATGCGCACGAAAAGATCATGACCTTAATTTTTTACAATTTCAATGACTACTCATAAATGTTTGTTAAAATTTAGACTTTTGGGCCTAATCTTTTAATAGGATTTAATTATTCTGTTGCGTTGGCAACATGCGAAAATTATGGCACAACTCTGGTATCTATCCATAGTCTTAATGAAAATAATTTATATATGGGTAAGATAGTTTTTTATCATTGTTTTTAAAACGATAGTTTAGCTTATGGAGACGTTTTTTCAAATATAGCGGGCGTTGGTGCTCCCTACTATTGGATCGGAGCTAGTTATTCATCTATAAATGGTTATTATGTTTGGTTAGATTCAACTCCAATGGATTTTAAGAATTTCGGTCAAAATCTGGATTCGAATGAGTGTATTTTTTTGAGTAACATGTGGTATTCAACAGCATGTTCNGTTTGGTTAGATTCAACTCCAATGGATTTTAAGAATTTCGGTCAAAATCTGGATTCGAATGAGTGTATTTTTTTGAGTAACATGTGGTATTCAACAGCATGTTCGACTTTAGAGATTATATGTATCTGTGAATATTTATTTTAATGAAAATATTTCCAAAAATACAAACTTTTTTGACTATGCATAGGTTTTTTTAACATCCATTAGTACAAACATAAAAATAAAGTTCATCAAAAGTTATTACACATGCATTAGAATTGCGCTTCCAAAAATGATAATAAGGTTGTCGCCAGCTTCCGAATGATTTGAAATCAGTATAATTTTGAAATGATCTTTGTCTATCAAAAATTTACCTTCTATCATGTAATTTTTGTCCATATCGACATCATTTAACACTCCTATTACCGACTGTAATACTAGGCTAGTATGGTCCATACTAAAAATCATGGCTTCCCGGACGTTCTAGTATGTAAAACTTTTTTTTCTAGTATGGATCGTCTATCATATGATACGACATTTTTGGACTCTTGTGCGACATTTTCTGAAATCTCATGTAACATCCCTAGGTAGTATGAACCTATACTATAGATGGATAGTTTGATCAGTGTGGATCCATACTACCATACTATCCATACTAGACTAGTATGGTACCATACTAAAAATCATGACTCCTAGAGGTTCTATTATAAAAAACTTTTTTTCTAGTATGGATCGGACAAAAATCTCTTTTTCTATAATAAAAATGTATATACATACGTTTTTGAATTTTTAGAAAATTTTTCCACCCGGCTAGTTCTTTTGGTTACCAAAACATAATGTACTTTATCAGATTTCTTACTTCCTAGAGCTTCTTGCTCTGAAATACTTTGTGTCTCTTCTTGTGGATGACTTGCAGTTTGTTCGTTATTCTGATGTTTTGTGTTGGTAACCAATGTGGTGATGTTTTGGTAACCAAAAGAACTAGCCGGGTGGAAAAATTTTCTAAAAATCCAAAAACGTATGTATATACGTTTTTATTATAGAAAAAGAGATTTTTGTCCGACCCATACTAGAAAAAAAGTTTTCTATAATAGAACCTCTAGGAGTCATGATTTTAGTATGGTATCATACAGGGATGTAAACGTGTATTACATGCTACACGTTTAACGTGTAGTAACGTGTACGTGTAGTACACGATTCGTTCGTGTACGTGTACTACACGTTTAACGTGTACGTGTATTTGAACGTGTACGTGTACTACACGTACACGTATACTACACGCTTAACGTGTACTACACGTACACGTTCACTACACGTTTAACGTGTACACGTACACGTTAAACGTGTATTTTAACGTGTACTACACGTATAAGTACACAAATATTTTTTCGTGTGATAAATTTTTTTTTTATTCAATAATCAAAATTTTGGCAAAATTGAAAATTTTTTCGAAAATCCAAAATTGAAAATTTTTTTCAAAAATTCAAAATTTTTTCAACAATTCAAAATTTTTTTTTAAATTTTTAAATTTTTGCCAAAATATTTAATTTAAAAAAAAAATATGAAAAAATTGAATACAAGAGAAAACATTTTTGTACGTGTAGTACACATACACGTTAAAATTTTGCTATCGTGTACTACATGTACACAAATGTTCTTTCGTGTATTTAATTTTTGAAAAAATTTTGAATTTTTGAAAAATTTCTGAATTTTTGAAAAAATTTTGAAAAAAATACACGAAAAAACATTTGTGTACGGGTACGTGTAGTACACGTACACGATAGCAAAATTTTAACGTGTACGTGTACTAAACGTGTAGTACACGTTTAACGTGTACTACACGTACACGATAGAACGTGTACGTGTAGTACACGTACACGTTAAAATTCACTACACGTTAAACGTGTAGTACACATACACGTACACGAAAACCGTACACGTTTACATCCCTGGCTTGAACGCAGCCTCACCCTGTAGATCAAATAAAGACTTACTAACAGCAATTTTACTAAATAAACGTGTTGGATCCGCTTTTTGGCCATAAAGCTAAAAAATAAATCGAGAACTCTATAATACTGGCCGGCGCATCAAAACTGGATTTTTGCGATTTTTTGAAAATTTTTCAAGTTTTTTAATTTTTTACAAAGAGTTATTTTAGTGAAATTTTAAAAAACTTGACATTTTGAAAAAACCCAGCAAAAAATCGCAAAAAAATGAAGCATAATTCAATTAAAAATAAACTGTGGAATAAAATTAAAGCTTTCATCGCCTCCTTAGATCGGCTTACGAGTGTTAGGGCCACCACTAATTCAAATGGAAGCACTAATTGCACTCTCGTTGTAGACACGGTTTTATTTTTCAGGGTCAACGAATTTTCGAATGTGACTTCATCCGAATTATAGTTCCACAAAAGATGAATAAAATTGCAAAAGACCACATTCGAAAATTCGTTGAACCTGAAGTTATTCTCGCTTTAAATTTTGCGTCTCGACCATAGGTGTTCACGCACCCAGGGTGAGGTGATCCATTTACGAGGTTGTTTCTGCAAAAAATGACTTTCAGGCCTCAAATACGAAGCTAGTCATAGGAAAATGGTTATAACATAATAAAAAAAGAAGGTAATTTAACAACTTCGTAATTTTTGCTGAATAACTTCGTTAATTTTGCGAAAATTGGTTAATTTTTTAACGAAAGTAATGGAAAAAACTGGTTTTTGGGTCCCAAATATGAAGTTGATAGCTAATTTTTGACCCATTACGACGAAGTTAGGGAGGGTGACACCCTCCCATTGGGTAGGTATGGTCTCGATGAGCACTAATTGCAATTAGTGCTCCCCAACTTGCAATTAGTGCAGTCTCGACGTCATCGAGACGAATTAGTGGAGGCCCTTATTAATAATACGTAAACAATTTACGCGATGGGATAAATATGCAAAAAAATAATTAGCCAAATTATAACATAGAATATATTATATAAGAGAGGAGGTAAATGATTCATCAAGAAGTTTTATAAGCATTAGATGTTATCATGTAAGAAAGCTGATAAATTTTCATGGCATAAATGCGACTTGAAAATATGATAATTTTGTGATGCTAAACAATCTTTAGACAATTTGGTGTATTGGAGGTCATTTGATGTTTCGAAACTTGATATTTCGAAACGATTATAGAGTTAAAAAAAATGAAAGTTGATATTTCGAAACTTGATGTTTCGAAACGTTTTTAGATACAGTCAAACCTCGATTAAAACCCAAAAAACTCGTTCAGATTTGGAGTTTCCATGGCTGATTCTTCAAGAAAATGTGGTTAACCCATCGAAAATGTCAACAAAATGACCGAGATATAAAAAAATCGAAATTTTCTATGTAAAATGACCTCCCTGTATCTCGGTCCAGGAAAAGCCCAGGATAATTGTTTTATTGTCATTTTTTATTTTTAATATGTGTTTTTATTAGAAAAAATAAGAATTTTTATACTTTTTCAAGTGTTTTTTTTTAAGTTGGAGGGGGCGTTAAATAGAGGTTTGACCATATAAAAAATGTTATACTGAATTTTTATATTAAAAAAAGGCATCCATAATTTATTCGACTTTTTCTTCAGCCTACTTTCTATAACCCACGGCGGACCAAACTGTGCAAAAAGGGTTGATGAATGTTTCGAAACTTACGTTTCGAATTTGAAATTTCGAAATCGCGTTGATGTTTCGAAACTTACGGAATAATTTAAGGATTTCCGGCGTCTTATTATATGAAGACGGTTGTAAATCGTCGTAAACGTTAACGCTAGCTAGGAGAAGCGCAACGTTCGTCGGAAATATTTCCGACGTCTGATTTTTCCTACGGCTACTGTTGAGCTTTTGTGCTATTTTAGGTGCTAGGGCGTTTCAAAAAAGCAAAAAATTATAACCTTTTGTAGCTTAAAATTAGAATCTGCTGTATTGTGTAATCTTGAATATTTAGTTGAAATTTTAATTAATTTTTAGTTTGTGTAAATTTTTAAAATGGATGATGATGAATTATTTTACGAATTTTTTGCGATGAATGATATTAATATGCTAGAAGAAGGAGAGATTGTTTCAGAAAACGAAGAGGAAAATCACTACAACGATATAGTGGAACAAGAAAATAAGTTGAACAAATTCCAGAATTGAATCAACAGGATTGAATCCATTTTACTTGCTTCCTTTTGTTCCTTACGATGATATTGTACCAGCTTTTCTCCAATGCAAAAGAAGGCTAGGTATGTGCTACTTTTTTCTTTTTAAATAAAAAACCATAATCACATTAATCTTATGCAAAACTAAGTTTTTTTACAAATCACATTAATCTGATGCAAAACTAAGTTTAGATTTTTATGACTTCTGAGGAGTGCAATTTATAATTTTTTCTTGTAAATTTCTTCTTTCAAGGAATACAATTTTCTTCTTAATAATTAGCTTAAAATATCCAAATGTGGAAATGACCTTGTATAATTACCTTCTATAACAACTTTTTTTATAAGTTACATGAAATAGATAAAACATGTTTTGAAATTAATGTAAACACATTTCCTTATGGAAAAATTGCAGGTTAGAATCTCATAATTTCTCTGTGAATTGTCAGCAAAAATATTTTTTGTTTAAAAAATGAATATTTCTGAGGATACTACAACGACTACAACAATGTCGAATATATCTGAAGTAACATTGACTGCTAGTCCTCCGCTGAGGATTTTTGGTGCTTCTTCATATTTGTTCTTCAGTTCGTTGAGTACAGTTATGAACAGTTTGTTGATAATCATATTATATAAGGTAGGGCATTTTGTAAAAAGTCTACATAGAACAGATATCCCGTGAGTTTTGATCAAAGTTTTCGGGGGAGGGTATTTTATGTAAGAAATCGTTTGCGCACATGTTCGAGACATGAAAAAATCGACCTGATTCTGATTCAGGCGATTTTCGCTTCATTGCACCAGTTTTTTCCTGATTTAGGGTCAAGGGAGCTATTTTGGTTTCTTTTCTAAAAATCATAGGAGTAATTTTAAGAGATGAAGCGATTATGCGCGTTTCCGAGCCACAACAATACTTCCCTTAGCCTGATTCAGGGAAGAAGTAAGTGTATTGAAACGAAAATCTTTGAATCAGAATAAATATTTGAGTTAAATTTAGGGTCGCAAGGAATACAAAAAACATGCCTTTTATTTGATTGTATGGCAACATGTAACGTGCGACTTGCTTACTCAACTCATCCAATTTATTGTAGCCATACCAATTACTTTTTCCGGCGATTCGGTAAATAATTATTTTCACATTTTGTAAACTTTTTAGATATATGGAAATGGTTGGTTGTTACATAGTCTTACATTGTTCGACACTATTGCTTACAATGGAATTCTCTATTTTGCCTTTCTCATGACCTTAAATCGTTTCACAGTTTTTATGTTCCCTAGATTAAACAGACTGTTATTCGAAAAACCAAGAATTTATATGTAAGTTAAGAAACAATATCTCGAAACTTCGAATCGAAGGTGGCCGTAGTAAAAAAGTTGCTTAAAAATATTTTAAAACATATCGTACCACTGTTTTGGGGTCGAAAAACACGAATTTGAAGTCCGTTTTTCGATCCGACCTAACCATACTCAGTACGGGGTTCAGCTTTGCAAAATATAGGGTAAACTTCAAAAATTATATTCCCAAACCATATCTCCATATCAAATGGTTTTGGTGTTGTATATTTTACAAAGCTGAACCCTGTCCCCGTATCTGAGTATAGTTAGGTCGGATCGAAAAACGGACTTCAAATTCGTGTTTTTCAACCCCAAAAACGGGGGTATGATATGTTTTAAAATATTTTTGAGCAACTTTTTTTCGGCCACTTTTGATCGAATTTTTTCGAAGTTTCGAGATATCGTCTCTTAATTATTTATTATTGTTATTTTTAAACTACATATTTTTTTAGCACGATTGCTTTTGTATGGGGATTCATATTAGCATTTGTAGCTTTGTATAATGCAGGAGGGTGCCCGAAATATTTTGAAGTTAATGGTAAAGTTTGATCTAATGCAGTTCAATGAGATCGATAAATTGTTATGTGTGAACAAGGGCGTTTTTAGGTCCAAATTATCTTTGACGAGGGGGTCCACATTTGAAATTTTTGTAAAAAATAATTGCATTTTTATTTTTTAAATTTTATTTTTGAGCGAAATTTTGATGATTTTTTAAAATCAGAAATGGCATTTGTGTCGCCGTTTCGATCTGGCAAGTTAAGCAACTATAAGACCGCCAGGTTCGATCCCCCTCTAGGATCAAACATCTGATTTTCAAGAAAATAATGATAGAGAAAAATAATACGATGTCGAATTTAGAAGGCAGCACCCCTTTTGGCCCAGTGGACATTTGGCCCACGTTATACGTTTGACCCACGTTCAAAATTCGCACAATTTCAACGTGGGACAAATGTATAACGTGGGCCAAATGTCCACCGGACCAAGAAAATTTAATGTTTTTTAGGATTTTACCTATATAACGAATGTGGGAAAGACGCTTATATTGGCCTTTTTATCTTAAAAGTATGTACTATTCGATTAAATTTTGAAGCTAAATAAAATAGGGGGCTACCCAAGTGAAAAAAATTTTTGAAAATTTTTTCTGAAAATGGCACCTCTAGGGGGTAAAAACATGAGGGAAATCCGAATTTGATATTTAAGAAGCGAGAAAATGCTTCCCTGATTCAGGGAAGGCCTGTATATGAAGCGAAAAGTATCAAAAATGCGATTGTTCGCTTCAATACACAGGCCTTCTCTGAATCAGGGAAGCGTTTTTTGCTTCAAAAATGTCAACTTCGAATGCCCCGCATGTTTTTACTCCTAGAGAGATTATTTCCAGAAAAAATTTTCGAAAAATTTTTTACATGGTGACCCCCTATTGTGTAGTAGCTTCTAAATTTTTTTCAATTTTCAACTTTTAGTACTATTATTCCCCGGTATCAGCCTATCTACCACTAGTCATGCTTGGAGCTTATTTGAGCATATATGCTTATTTATTTGTTGCAAGATTTATAAAAAACAAAACTGCGAGTATAAAATCACGTGTGAAGAAAAAAGATTTGGGAATTCTAGTCCAAGTATGAATATTTATACCGGGGGGAGGGCAAAAAAGTGGCCTTTTGCAATTTTTTGGGACCCAGTTCATAAGGATTTTCTGCATAACAGAAAATTTTTCACAAAAAGTAATGTTCTACAAAGTTGTCCGTCATGATCTCACGAACAACTTTGTAGAACATCACTTTTTGTGAAAAAATTTCTGTTATAAAGAAAATCCTTATGAACTGGGTCCCAAAAAATCGCAAAAAGCCACTTTTTTGGTCCATCTTGTAAAATTTACCATCAAAATAATTTTTAGAGCTTTTTGATCTGTGGCTTTTTGGAAATTCAAGAATTGTCGTTCAATTATCTTCCTCTTCTTGGCATTTTTGGCGACGGGCAAGGAAGTTATGTGCTAAATTTCGCACAAAACTGGATTAGTGATATCAACAACACTGTGAATCCAATAATTTTGTTTACTTTTAATGCAGAGATTCGGAACTCATTGAAGCGGTTGTTTAAAGGGGAAAGTGTACAAATTTTCACTAGTTCAACTCTAAGAAGAGGTACAATAATGGAGATTCACAACACTCAAAGAAGAGGAACAGTTACGACAAACATGCTTACCATATCACCAATAACACAACCAAACCAAGTTAATATACAGGGCGTATAAAAAACTGGAATTTGGGCGATTTTTTCATATTTTTCGATCCAAAATGTTTTTCAAAAATCCTAAAAATGATCCATATGTGTGTAATTTTATGCGGGGAATCGATTGTGATCATTCCTGAAGCTTGAAATTGCTTTCCCAGACCCTGGTTCAGGAAATTAAATGTGTGTATCAGTGGTGTAGCCACAGAAGTGCCTCCACCTATTCTTGGAAAAATTTAGATGTCTACCCCCTAATTTTGACCTTTTTTGAACATTTTGAGGTTTATCCCCCCCCTAATTTTGATCATTTTTTGGAAAAGTGCCCCTCGTACCTGAAATGCCCTCTTCCCGTAGTTGGGGCTCTGGTTACACCACTGGAAAAAAGCTAAAACTACAAATTTACACACTTACTTTCATGAATCAGGATCCGGGAAGCATTTTCAAGCTTCAGGAATGTGCGCAATCGATTTCCCGCATAAAATTACCCCTAGATGGGTCATTTTTAGAATTTTTGAAAAAAATTTCAGATCGAAAAAACATGAAAAATTGCAAAAATTCCGGTTTTTTTCGATACACCTTATACGTTTTATCAAGCGTTTTTCTTTTATATGTTATNTCCATAAATGTCACTCCCCTTAAAAAAAAGATTTCTGTATAATTCAGAAACTTTAATTTGAAACAAGATCTGTACATCTAAAATAAATGAATGATCTAGCAGTAATAGGCGCCATACATGAACAAGAAGGGGGGAACAAGCTACCTCGAGGCTATATGGTGTCGACCAAAAAAAGGACCTTTTTTTTAGCCTGACGGCTTCGCCACCCCGAGGCTATATGAACTCCGAGGTTATAACGGATCGCCACTCCGAAGCTATATGAATCTTTAACTTTTGGCTCGATGAGGGGGGACAGTCCCCCCATTGGTAATGTATGAACGCTACCCTGACCCTGATAATGAGTCACTATTATGTTTTTCTCTCTCTAAAGGTTATTTACATACTCAGCACCGGCATCAACGAGTATCATCAAAAACACATTTTCTTCAAAACAGAAATGTTTTCACAAAAAGTGATGTTCTACAAAGTTGTTCCTGAAATCACACCGAACAACTTTGTAGAACATCACTTTTTGTGAAAACATTCTATTTTGGAGAAAATGCATTGACACTGACGCCGACGCTGAGTATGTGAATGAACCTTTAAAATGTTTAATTTTTCAATTTTTGACAAATTTTTTCATTTTTGATCAATTTTTGAAAAATAGGCATGCAAAAAATGAGGAAATGAAAAAATTGATTAAAATTTCGATTCCGAGATTTCGACTCCGATTTCGATTTTACGAAATTTCTTGCTTTTTGTGCCATCTCCGCAACATTAATTCTAATTCGTTACGGCATGTGTGTGCCAATCAATAGGGCTCGCCGACTATATGTTTAAGTTCCCGCCATTTATTGGATTCTAATGTCTTGAGTGCCAAAGCTTTTATTATTCAAAAATAAAATCCAATAAATGTCGTCTTATTTCCAGTATATGTCGCCTTATCCAGCATAAAATTGTACGAAAATGATGTTTTTACAGTGCTATTATTAAATAAAGTTTGATTCAGTTTTCTAAAACCATGAGCTCATCCAATCAAATTTTTATTCCTTCGCCTGAAGTCGTAACAACAATTGTAATACCAACAATTATTTTTTGTATTATTATGGTAATAGCGATGCTAATAGGAATTAATAAATGCAAACAATGGGAGCTAGATAAAATAGTTGAAATGCGAAGAACCCGTCGTGTGATTCAAAGAATTACTGCTAGATTGAGAGAAAAGAATTTTAATACAATCGAAAGTAATTTTCAATTTAAAAAAGGTGGTACTACTAAGCATTAGCTGCCGAAAATGATGGGCTATTTTTCCGAAAAAATTTTTCATACAATTTTTCTTTAACAACATATATGGGTTTTTCGATGCGGGGAACCCAAAAAACGTACTCTCGATGGCTGAAAATTTTTCCTTGATCCTCAATTGGCATCAATTTGAAATAAAAAAACTCCCTTCTTGGGCAGTATCACTTTTCGTACAATTGTTTTCGTACGGTACTTTTCGTACAGGTACTTTTCGTACAAATACAAGGAGGAGGGAGCAAAAGTCCTCGCGTAAGGGGCGGTATATCCTCGCATAAATTGCTCCTTAGGCGAGGACTTTTCGCCCCCTTGGCGAGTAATTTTGCCCTCCCCTTTTGTATTTGTACGAAAAGTACCGTACGAAAACAATTGTACGAAAAGTACTTGTACGAAAAAAGTACCTGTACAAAAAGTTCGTACGAAAAATAATTGTACGAAAGTACCGTACGAAAAGTGGTACTGTCCCTTTTTGAGCCAAGGCGTTAGTAGATATAGGGAACTTGATGGCCCAACGTTGCTTGTCAGATCGGTCGACTTCCTTACCCACTGCGCCATGGAGCGGCAACTTTTTATAACCCTTGTTGTGAAACAAACTTTGATAGCTGATAAATATTTTAATTTAGGAGCTAGAAATGTGAGAAAACGTCGTAGACATAAAACATGCAATGGCTTACCATCTTTGGCTCCGCCATTATATATACCAAATTGCGACAATTCTGGATCGTCGCCACCACCAACATATGAAGATGCTCTTCTTGATCAATATTATCAGGAGTGTATGCCAATTAATCAACATAGAAATATTAAGAAGCAACTTCAATAGAAAACATTGTGTTTAGGTTGCATTCTAGTCAAATTTTAACATTATCCTATTTTTTGGGTGAGGCAAAAAAGTGGAATTCTGTGATTTTTACATGAATTTGGGACCCGAATAAAAAATTATAATGACTCATCTATGAGTGATTTTATGCGTAGAATAGATTGCGCGCATTCCCGAAGCGTGAAAATGGTTTCTTGATAATGATTCAGGGGTGATATTTATAACGACGGCTAGAATTGCCTCCGCGGATTCTAGTGATATCCGCGGATAAAGCTAGAATCCATATTTATAATGACAGCTAGAATCCGTGGATAGACATTTAAAATTCTAGCGCTATCTGCGGATTCTATCTCTATCTTCGGATTCTAGCTCTATCCGATAGCGTTAGAATCCATATTACAATGATGGCTAGAATCCGCGGGTAGCGCTTCTATCCGTCTTTATAAATATCACCCCAGGGTCATCACCCTTGAAACACTGGTGGCCCTGAATTAGGGTCAGAGAAACGTTTTCGTACTTCGTGAATGCGCGCAATCGATTCCCCGCAAAAAACTACTTTTAGTGGGGGTCAGTTTTAAAAATTTTGGCTCCAAAAGAAAAAATTTTGGGTCCCAAATTCATGTAAAATCATAAAATTCTACTTTTTGCCTCACCCTATAATAAAGTTATCCCTTCCAATCCGTACGGAGAGACGCTTAGCAATCGTTTCCATGGCTGATCATCGCCTCCTTAAATTAAAGAACTGTGAAAAATTGTTCGTAAAACTTTTATTTGACAATATTTAATATATAAAAAACAAAATTAAAAAAGATGCAATCATATTTCAATCGATTTAACACATTTTTAAGGCTATCGATTCGATATTTCGCGATTCTAAAGAACATAAAAATGAAACTTGCATAAGACTCAAGTTTTCGTTTTAATGTCTAAAATTAAAAATATTTTTTAAAATCTCGACAAATTTTTTGTACACAAAATGAAACGTTTCGAAACAAAAACTTGCACTCATTTATCAATGATTGCCAAAGTTTGACAAATAGTAAAAAAAGGAAAACATAACTAGCGTGCTTAAAGAAGACAACCCAGGGTGGTCGATAGAGAGAAGAGACAGAAAGTTTATATGGCAAACAAGTAAAAATGAAGGAAAAACATTGAACATCTGTATACGATTGAGCTCTTATTCAGGCACTTGAACCCTGGTACAATTAAAATTTGCATAAAAAGACGTTTGAATAAAGAGAAGGATATATTAAACTATAAACTAGCAGCTATAAAAAAGGCGGTATAAAATCGATAAATAGCTCAAAAAGGCAATGACAAAAAGATTTTTAAAATTTTCTTCTCCTTGTCTTTTAGACGATAAACAATGGGTATAAGTTTTCGCAAAACTTCCTAGATCACAAATATTTATCAGTAAAACAATTATTGCCTTTTTTGAATAAAACCTTTCGAGTGTCAAGAACTAGTATCGATTAGGTTTCCACTGAATCGTGAAATATTTCGAAAAATTTCACGTTCAGTGGACTACTTAATCGATAGTGTCAATCGGACATGATCACCCCCTTAAAGTTGGGTCCCAAAAAATCCCTTATTTTTTGATCAAAATAAAAAATCGGAATCTTGTACACCTCCCCATGAAAAAATCCTAGGTACGGCACTATTCAAAGTCAACATTTTAAGCATAAAAATTGAACCGCATTATTAAAAAATATATAAAAATGCGTCAAAAATGCTATATAAAAAATAGAGAGCAAATCCAAATAAACTACAAATATAATTAATTTTAAAAAAATAGTTTAAAACGCACAAAATATACGACTATCATACTACTATAATAAAATAAGACACTTACAATTATTCTACCATAAATTTATAACATAACAGCAATAAAAATTTGAAGGATTTGTAACAAAAGTGGGCACAACTTGAGAACAAAATATAGACTTCCAATAACAATGCTTTTTTGAAATTTTAGTCAAGTCCTTCATCTTGAAGTTTTGGTTGCTCCTCGGTTATCGTTTCAGTTTTGCAATCAGTCGTTTGTGAGCTCTTTTCATCAATAGCCAATTTTTCGCTAGAAGCACCGGCTTGAGGTGGAGGAGATGAGGAATTGCTTGGCTTGACATGGATAAAGACGATGCCGTTGATCATGTTCAGTGTTTCAATAATTGTTTGCATGGTTGGCTGTTGGACCTGGAAAATGGATAATTTAAATTTTTTAAATATAGTTCATTCCCGAGCAAGAGTCGAAATTTTTGATAGCACTTTTCGATTTAAACCCCAATTTTTTCCTGAACAAGGGCAGGGAGACCTTTTTAGGTTTCGAGAATGCGCGCAGTCGATTCCTCGCATAGAATTTCGCATAGAGGGGTCATTTCCAGAAGAAATTTTCCGATTTTTTTTGCAAAATTTTTATAAGTGCCAAAATCTTACTTGATATGGCAACACTTGTCCCAAACAACTAGCACCAACATTTGAGCCAGTACGAGACGCTTCATTCACACGTTTTTGATAGCTGACAGCTTCTTGTGTCAAATATCGCAAATAGTTGCTAGCCTCCTTGGTCTTCTCATTGTCTTCGCCAAAGGCTTTGGCATAAATGCTGGAGGTCTCTTTTTGCATTTGAATTGCCATACGGAAATCACCACGGCAAGAATATCTGAAGTTGAAAAAATTAGCATGAAAACAATGATTTTTTTTCAATTTTTCAAATTACTTGAAACAGCCTTGCCACTTGGGGGGTCATCCAGATATTAAGTAATCAACTTTTTGATGGCTTACCCCCCCCCCCCCCCACATGATTACGTAATATCAGGATGATCCTTTGCTCAAAAAGTCATAAAATCTTACGTATGCGCCAAAATGTTGTAAATCAAAGCCGTTTTGAGACAAATCTGGTTGTTGTAAGCCAAAGTCAAACGCAAGGCATTGTTCAAGAATTTCAGGCAGCTGTCATAGTCTTGAACAGTGTAAAGGATGACACCAATATTAGCCTGAAAAAATTGGATATTTTATTTTTGTAAAAATAATGCTTACATCAATTTGTCCCATAATCGGATGATTTTCACCGTAAACCGTGAGCAACAAGAAACGGGCACGATAGAGAAGTTTTAAAGAAGCGGCAATTGCAAGGTTGGCGAACATGAAGTGGGCCATATGGATCTAAAAATTAACATTTTTGTATGGTTTTTGAAATTTTCTTGGACCTTCCCCTTCACATAAATTTTCCAGAGCCTTTTTCAAAAATTTTCCAGATNCCTTTGTTTATTTATAGAAATTGTCTTAGGCTTAGACTTTATATTTAGGCTTAAGTCTGGGCTTAGCTTAGACGTAGCTTTAGGCTTGGGCTTAGACTTAAGATGAGCTTTAGGCTTAGACTTACATATTCCATAATGGTTTGTGTATGATCCAAACCATTGCAGCGTTCGGAAATCAATGTGGCCTTGTGCTGTTGATTCAAAGCTTCTGAGGTATCGCTGAAGACATATGCCAATCTGCCCAAGAGACGCATGCATTGTACCATATCTGGATGAACAGCACCATAGATGTTGTTCATGAGGCCGAGTGATTCCGAGATCAAATCATATCCCATTCTCAAGATGCCTTGGTGGACTTTAGTTTGACCACTAAAAATGTATATACGACTAAACCAAAAATTTTTTTAGCCTTTTCCAGCTAGGCAAAACACCCAAAAATTTTTAATTTGTGATTCAAAAAATTATACCTTAAGAACAAATTCTGCGCATCCTTTGCATGTGGATTCATATGCTTTACCACTGGATACATGTTATGAATATCGTCTTCGGAAAATGGAAGCTTCGTCTTGGAATCCAAATTATAATCCTTCAAAATCAGCTGTATGCCATTCATCATGCAAAATCTTCGGACTATAGCGATCCGCTGTGCACCAGAAATTTCCATAAATGCATCACAATGATCGGCTTCAATACGATATCCATAGTGGGAGTCAGAATCTTCGGTAAGATCTTTCCACAAAGAGCGGATTGTCATCGTTGTCCATTCTTCTGGCTGTTTGGTTTCGGTTTGACCGGAAATGTTGCGGTTCTTACGCTTATTTTTGCTCTTTCGTTGGGTTTGGCCGACAGGGGCTGGTGCTGAGGTTTCGGTTATGCCATTTTCGAGTTTTTCACTGGAGGGTTGAGGGAAAGTTTGAGCGCCATGATAGCCGACAAGGCAGTTCAAGAAGTGTGCTGCAGCAGCGCCAAGATTTTCGACTTGAGATGAGCGGATGAATTTTCGGTAGACGTGTCGAGCGCTTCGGCACAAAAGCTCTGTCATGGTAATGGTCTAAAAAAATGGAATTTTGTCAAATTTTGCAGTTGGAATAATTTTTTCAAATTTTTATTAGGCAAATATGTCAAAGAAAAAATCAGCACCTATAGTTAGCCATGCCAGATGCTTTTTTACAAAGGCTGCAAAAAAAATTTTTAAATGAGGTTCCAATAGAGGTTGCAAAAATTCAATTTTTTAAAATTTTTTTCTTCGTGCCTTTTATTAGTCACTTACAAAAACATAGTCCAGTTGAGGGATATCCCTGAGTGAAGTGACCAATTTTCCGAGGTATCGCACATTTATACCACGAGCATGAAGTGCACTGATCAAGCCCTGGCCATCAATTGGCAAAACAGCATGTGCCAAACAATCTTGGATAAACTGTGGGATTTGATACACTAGTAGGAATTCAGCTGCGCTAGCCACAAGTTGGCGTTGTTCCTAAAAATACGAATCTTGAAAAAGGGGAATTTTTGGACCCTTGATTTTTTCAATTTTTCAAAAATTTGTTCCACTCAAGTCAACTTTTTGAAATTTTCAAAATTTTAAAATTCTTACCTTCAAATTTTCAGTTTCTGCATGCTTCACTGTTGTACAATAACAATCGGGGTTAAAACGTACATCAAAAACATCTTCACTTATAGACCCAACGGCACGAGATGCGTCGCTTAGCATCTAAAAATTATGCAAATTTCGGTTGAGTCTCTTTTGATCAAGATCTTACCTCCTGTGACATTTCTGGAGATAAAAGTGCCATAGCAACATCCCTGGTTATTTCAGCTCCTTCATCAGTGATGCTGTCCAATTTTGTGGCTTCTTTGAGTACTTTCAATTCGGTGTTTTCCACATCGCCTTTGATGGCTTGCTAAATTGGCATTTATGCGAATTTTTGGAAATGTAGAATAGGAATAGATAAATTCTGATTCAAGGCGAGACTCAAAAAAGCTGGGCGCGCAAAAAAGTTAATCGTGGTTAGCGCTAACCAGAAGATAAACATATAGGTACAGGTAATTTTCTTTTATTAACCGTACTTCGTAGCAGCGCACCACTACACCATGGCGGTCACTAAATGACTTTTAGTGAATTTCGACCTTGTAGTAATGCCAACCGCAACAATGAGCAAAAAATTTTCATGTAATTTTAAAGGGGCTTGCTTTTACAACTTTTTGTGATTCGCTAAAATAAAAAATTCGATCCTGATGGGATCAAACTAGCGCTAATAGCATTACTAGAGACCTAGCCATTAGGATACGCTTCAGCTTTTTTGAATCCCACCATGTACAAAGTTTAGACTAGGATTTCGAAAATGCACTGTTTACCTTGACTTTAGAAACAATCTGCTCAGCATTGTTCAATTCGTTTCTCTTCTCTTCATCCATCAACGCCGCCGTGGACAAAATTTTCAAAATCTTTTCACGTTCTTCTTTATCCGAAATGTTTTCGGCACGCAAACGATGGATCATTGTCCAAGCAGCATGCATAAAAGTGGCATGACGTTTTCTAAAAAGCGTCATTTTGACGATTTAAAAAAAAATTTCTTACTCCAAAAACAATTCAATGAGTTCATGACGCAGTGAGACCAATTTGTGAGGAAATTTTCGCGGGAAACCATTTCTCTGGCATATTTCAGTCACTTCGGCACCTTCCAAAAAGTTCACATCTGGTGGAAATGTTCGCAAGAGATCCAAAATGTAGTGACGGCTATCGTTTCCGATTATGCCCTAAATTTTTTTTATCTTATTTTTTATTTTTGTCCCCATCTGATTATTCTTTGTTTCCCTAACGGCTCAGAGTTCTATGTGCTTTGTACGTTTTTTACGAGGCAGACGTAAGCAGCCACCAAAGATCGATCAAAAAAATGATCAAGTTTGCAAAAATGACGCTATTTTCAACGTGATTTCGTATTTTCTAACGATTTTAAGATAAAAAATGGGGTTATTTTTAGCAAACAAAAGACAGCACATGATAGCTTAGAAAAACTAGATTTTTTATTTAAAAAACTTTAAAAATAGATTTTTTTATAATTTACATTTTTAAAGATTATTTTACCACTTTTGTTCAGTTTTTTTAGAGAAAAATTGAATTTTGTTTTTGTTAGAAATCGATTTTTTTTTCACAGAGCTGCATTTTAAAATTTTCATTTACCTTTGTTTCAAACGACGAATATAATTTGACAATTTGACCGTCCTCTTTCCCGGTATACACTTCATGTGGCAAAATTCTCAACTGCTCGGATGGCTTCTGCAACAACTCTTCGTACTCGGCGGAACCGACAACGGTTTTGCCGAAATCGATAGACCCGTAGACGACCGATTGTTCTTGATCCTTTTCGAGAATACCCGGGATTATGGATTGTGCCGTGACGCGGTAGCCCTTGTAGTCGACAATCACCATGCCCAGAGTGTACAATTTGGAAGTGTCGAGGTTGTGGTAGGCGCGGATGGCCAAGAGATCATTGTTTGCAGCTGCATGTGCGGCTGGGTCACCGCCGACGTCCTGAAAAATGTTGTTAAAATTTTAAAAAATTTATTTTTTTTAAATTTTCGCTTTAATAAGCAGAAAGCTGGTCCCTGATTCAGGGAAGCTTTATCAAGCCGTAAAATCATATTTTTCAAACAAAATCGCTCGAAAATATGTTTTCATGGAAAAGAGGTACCCATTTTTCTTCCTACTAAACTATATAAACTTCTCAGAAAAGTACTTCGAAAACTGTTCCGTTCACCTTATAGTGGTCCTTTACATCAAAGCCCAGAGAGAAGAAGATGTTGTTCCACAAGAACATATGCGTCCTGGGGTCATCCGCCGGGTTGATCGGGCACGCATTTCCGTCAACCACCGCCATGGCACCTTTTACGGCAGCCGCTACAAAGTCGCTGTGGACTTTAAACATTGCACGTTCGCGGATGATAGCTTCGGCTTCGGTGTTGCGTGGCAGTTCCCGGGTGGTCTGTAGCTCTTCATTCCAATCGCGTAGTTGTCCTAGAACTATAGGTGGTTTTAGATGATGAGGAAAATCTGGAGCTACTACACAATAGGGGGCCACTCACTTGAAAAATTTTCAAATTTTTTTTGGAAATGATCTCTCTAGGGGTAAAAAACAATAGGGATCTGAATTTGACATTTTCGAAGCGAAAAAACGCTTTCCTGATTCAGAGACGACCCGTGTACTGAAGCGAAAAGTCACAAAAATTGCATTTTGCGACTTTCGCTTAAATATAAAGGCCTTCCCTGAAACCGGGAAGCGTATGTTTTAGCAAAAAATTTTTGTGAACACTTACTTAATTTCTAGATCCCTCCCTGATGACTTTAAATTACTACCTGGCACAGCATCTTCAATTCCCAATTTATGAGGCTGTGTCGCATCTTCGGCTCTTATATAATCCTCCGTATGATGATTATAATAAGGAACCATCCATGAATGAACCGGGTATGGCGTAGGCAGACGCTCGAAGAGGTGCTTGTCATTCCGGCGCCGGAGTATAGCTGCATAGGCTTTTTTGAAACCATTACTAAGCAATGAAAGTAGATCAACAAGACTGTGATAGATCTCATTATGATAATTCGATGGACGAGGATCGAAACGGCCATCTTTTGACGAGTTCACATAGAAACCTTTTGTACAGCAAGTGATATGGAATTTGGTGCCTTCGACGGTTTCCACGACTAGGTATAAAATATCACCCTAAAAAATATTTTTTCAATTTTTGACAAATTTTTCAATTTTGACGAAGTTTTCAATTTTTGAAAAAAATTTTCAATTTTCATAAATTTTTTTACGAATTTTCAAATTTTTTGTACCTTCATTTTTCTCGGACCAGGCGGTGGATTAAATGCAGATAGAGATAAACTGCGCAAAGCCACAATCGGATCCTTTTGTACATCAAAGTAGGCCGTCATTGGACGAGGTTCCTTTGAGCCCGGGAGCAAATACTCGGGTGGGTTGTATGCGGCAGACTTTTTCTTCTCTGCTTCTTGGCGTAATCTCTTGGGATCGGTAAGTTGCATCATCGTTGGTAAATAGGACAATGAATTTCCATCAGTGCCGTTGATAGCGTCGCTAGTGTCCAAGCTGCGTAGCAATTCACGTAGATGGCGAATGTGAAGGCGAGCTTCACGGATTGTGTATGGCACTAAAATGGAAAATGGTAATTTTTGATAACTCTCCTATTTAACCAGCATTAGTTTAGCTTAGGTTTAGACTTATGATTAGGTCATGTATGAACAGAGGGGGTCTATATTTTCCAAAAATCTATGAGAGTAACTTCGAAAATTTTACTACCACCTCCCTCCCTTGATTTTACATACGAAAAAGGTGGCAAAAATTTTTTTCAAAAAAGATACCCCACCCCGAGTTGACGAATAAAAAAGGTCGCCAAGATTTTTATGAGGAGTAAATGAGCAAATTGAATCTACGACGGGGGAAGGGGGTCATTTTTAGACCCTTGCCAAGGTAAGGGCTAGGTCTAGGTTAAGCAAAAGTTAAGTTTAGGCTTAGGTTTTGGCATATCTTATCCATAGGCTTATAACTATACCATCACTATTTCCGTTTATTTCTGTACTCAAATCAAGACTTATATCAACCCATCAAGATCATTCGTCTATCATAGCCTGGTTAATACCCAAAAGTAATTGGTCAAATGATTCGTATTCATAGTCAAAATTGGCTTCTCCATTTTTTTGGACCAAGATTATTTTAAAAATTTTTTTTGCAAAAATCATCTTGGTTTTTGCCCTTATGTTTTTACTGCCCACAGGAAGTAGAAATTTTCGGGGATTGACTTTTTGTAAATATTTTTTTAATTCAAAGTGCAACTATTTCTGTAACAATTTTCTGCAATTAATCAAAAAGCCTTTCATCCTCTGTCCAATTGTCATTTCAACAAGTTTATAAATATCGATTTCCAAGAACAGCATCACTTTTTCACCAAGTGTCGTTTCGTTCCTTCCGGTCTGTCGTCTTACAAATTCCACAGGATCACACAAATCCTTTCCACACTTTCAAATTTTCAACACTTTTACTAACACACACCCTCTCTCTTGGTTCAAGAACCAACTGACATTAGTTTGCGTCGATGGGTGCAACTCTACTCAAGCTATTAAGCCGCAATGCTCAAAAAGATGGGCATATTGATGAGTTCGGGAGGTCGTTGAACTGACAAAGAGGAGAGGAAAATACACATCTATAGTTTCAGCTACTTCGCGATATTGAGGAGAGTGATAGTGATCTTTAGAAAAGGGAAGGTAAGGAAATTCAAAATTTGGCAAGGTACAAGTCAAGGTGAAATGGTAGAGCACAAGTCTCTTTTCGATGAAAGTTCAAAAATTCTGGTAACGATAGATTCAAGAAATTCGAAAAAAACAAAATTTTCAGTTTTTAAATTTTACAAGGTGTCCTAAAAATAGAATTTTGTATTTAAAAAATCGAATCTTTGACAAAAATCGAATTTTTCGTCAAAAATCGAATTTTGGCCAAAAATTGAATTCGGTTAAAAAATCTTTTAAAAAAAAGTTTTTGCCAAAAAAAGAATTTTTGCAACCATTGTATAATGTATCTGGCAATGCTAGTGATAACTTATTTTTCAAAAGTCCTATTCACTTTTCTACTTCAGCCAAAATTCACTAAAAAGACTTTTGATAGACTAGAGATCCACTTAACTTAATGTGCAGAAAGCCGCAGTAAACAAACATAAAAAAGGTTAAGTACATAAAAAGGCTGGAATAAACATTAATGTTGATTAATGACTGGAACAAATGAACTTTTTAAAAGTAGCGACCACCCAAGAATAGACATATGTCTGTTGGACAAATTTTTAAAGTCATTTTCAAAATTCCAAAAAAGTGTTTGAGATAAAAATTTGAAATTTGTTGGCTATGATATGAATGATTATGATGGGCAAGAAATATAGCATCTTCCTATAAAAAAAACTCACTTTCCACAACCTGCAGTACATCGCCACTATGAAAATTGGGAATATTTCGAATTTCGGTAAATAAATCTAAGGGTAGACCATCAAATTGCAGCCTAAAGCATGTTCTATAACAAGTAGATTCTCGTTCGAGTAAAATTTGATGTATTTCTTGTATCATTTCATTACCATTTATCTAAAAATTTATTAAGATTATTAATACAAAGTTCCTGATCGACGCGCCTTCGGCGCTCAAATAGTGCCTCCAGCGCTATTTCTGCTTCTCCCTTCTTCTCACCCCTTCGGCCTCATGTCCCAAGTGATTTCCTGCTGCACTCGGCCTTCTATACCCCTTTCAAAAGGGTTCCATATAAGATCAAAATTGAAAAATTCCTCCGGATTCGTGTTCCCCATGCTCAAAAACTCCGAGTACAAAAAATCTACCGATTTGATCTTTTCCCCGGATAGACAGACAAACATTTCTCCTTTAAAGAAATTAATTTAGGAGTAGATCCTTACCTGGATATCAAAAGCTTCTTTATTCGGTAAAACAAGTTTGATACGAAATGTACCCTCGGATGACCCGCTCGGTCGGACTTGAGTTTTGTCTAAAAATTTTTAATTTTTACCATCTTTGGCTTAAGGGTACAACTTTTCGTCGTTTGAAGTTTCAAAACTTTTTTATGCTTTTGAGGATTTCTCCAAAACCCAAAAAATTGAAAAAATCGCCTTGGTCCAGCCCTACGTTTTTTTGAAAAATTTTTTTGTTGAATTCTTGACGTTTTAGCCAAAAAACAGCGCTGTAGGCGCGAAATTCTTTCAAAAATAGCCATTTTAAGCTAAAATTACTAGAAAATACGATTTTTGATTAAAAAAAATTTAAAGTTTTGGACATTTTTTGGTGAAAAATAAAAAGGGAGGACTATTACGATTTTTTTAAATTTTGGGCAAAAACATAAGGGGGCCATTAGGAAAAAATTTTCATTTTTTGGATTTCGGGAGGGGCCCGCTTCCTCCTCTGAGTACACCTCTCCTGTAAGAATGCCGCCAGTCCTATCTGGCAAGTTAAGCATCTTTGGGCATTTTCGATCTCCGGTGAGTAAAATCTTTGATTTTCAAAAAAAATTTTAATTTTCAGAGGGCGTTTCCCTCCCCCCCCCCGTGCATACGCCAAGTCCGACTTACCAGGTGTCATAGAACGCTCTTCTTGTGGAGTTGAAGGCAATTCTGGAGTACTCGTAGTGCTTTCATGACCCGAATCATTGTTTGGGGACTCCGGCATAGCCGATAGCTCCGGGGCCTCATTGGACTCGGAGAAGCTTGCTTGAGTAGCAATGGAAATATCACCCTCTTCAGTACCCATATTCAATTGATGTATTCCTATAAAAATTTTAGATAAAAAAATAAAATTATAAGTTGTAAAAACACGAATTTTAACAAAAAGTGCAACTTTTTCCGCTCGGACTGGTCTTTTAAGGCACGAAAAAAATACAAATAAAATAATTTATTGATTAAATAAGTCAGATTTTGGAATAAAAAATTTCCCGGCAACAGTAGTCGTATTTCTTTGATAGAACTCATATTATATTTCAAAGCCCTTTGATCAGCCTGGTCAACTTGGCCAAATCCTTATGTCAATTCGATACTTAGGATCTTCTTACTATCGGCATCTCTCTTTAAGGCTCGAGTGGTCAATCTCACAGAAAAAAGTAGCAATTTATGCAAATTTGAGTAGGTGTACTAAGAGAAAAGAGTGAGCTCATAACAAAAAAGTTATGGAGTTTGATGTGTGCACAAGGATTATCCGGTATTACATAGATAGGCTGTGGACTAACTTATGTTCATGCATGATTATTTGCACAGGTTGGCTAAGAATTTCCGCTTCCGGTTGGGGAAAAAGACAAAAAATTTCAATGGTGAATACATTTTGAGGTTATGCAATTTTATATCAAAAATTAAGAAAAAGAGTCAACATGAAAATTAACCCAGATGAAAGACGTCCTAGAACATAAAATAATGCTCTTTTCTCGTTCAAATTGAAATGGCTTATTAGCTAAGCCTAGCTTAAGTTTAAGCTTAGCCTAAATCTGAGACTGACAAGGTAACCTCACCGAATGTTACTCCCAGAATTTCAACATTTTTGTATAATTCGTTTGAAAAGGTCCTCGCCAAGGGGGCAAAAGTCTTGACATTTCAAAAACGTGTTTTTCGACAATTCTGGGCGAGAAAACACCTTTTCAGCGTTTTTGACAATGTCAGGACTTTTTCTCCCCCTCCCCTTTGTATATTATTTATTTACTACATAAACTAGGGAAACATCGATATCTCGACTAGGACAGCCTACTACACGGACGCGATTTTTTGTAAACATCTTTAAAAAATTTTTCCAAACGAATTATACAAAAATTTTGAAAGTCTCGGAGTAATACTATGTGAGGTTACCTCGTGAGCCTAAGACTTTTGATATGAAGTACGGGGTTCATTCGCCCCACCCTATAAACCATTAAGAATACACTCAAATCCCATTTTCGCACGTAAAGATGTTATTTTCCTATATCAACTCTCAAAATAAATAACAATCAACAAAATGAGTTAAGTTTACACGTGACTATCCCAAAGGAAACTTGTATTATCTTTATAAAATCTTTATGATTATTGAACTATTGCCTGCCCAAAAAATTAGAAAATTGTTTGAATTTCAAAAAATATTTTACGGTATTTTAAGAAACAATATTGTGAAAACCCAAAGAAAACTAGACCATTGTAGCGTGATGGACAGTTTTTTTTGAGAACTATAGAGCTTTTTTTGAGAACTATGAAACAATGTTCATAGTTAGTGTCTGTCTAAACATTCGGTGAAGATTTGCGAAATTTTTGATATTTTAGATTAAAAAAAGTCAGGTGATACAAGTTTTAATGATGACGATTTTTATCTTTCGGAAAGAAGCCCAAGCCTAAACTAACAAGGGAGACTAAAAAAAGACTAAAACCGAACGATTTTTATCGGTTTTCTATACTCTACAGAAAATGACAATTTTCACTTTTTCTTTAAAAATAACCAGTTTCGCTTCAAAATCAATTTTTCCCTGAATCAAGTTCAGATAAGCGTTTTCACGCTCCGGGAATGCACGCAATCGATTCCCCGCATAAAATTACCCCTTGAGGGGTCATTTTTAGAAAAATAAATTTCCGTGTCCCAGAAAATAAAAATATCCACTTTTTCTGGCCTACCCTGTACAAAAAAATTGTCATAAGAATTTGTAAAAAATTTATTAACATAAAAACTGATAAATTTGACAAAAAATAAATCAAAACGCTAAACCAACAAATATCATCGATCAGTGCAAAAATCGACCTTGGAATTTGGTCTGTCTGCGAAAATTCTTGCAAAAACACAAATAAAAACAAAACCCAAAAATACAACAAATTTAATCTTCCCAAAAAAAGAATATTCAAAAAGAATTTAACTACAAAATCAAATAGCCGTAGAAAATACGATTATCAAATTTTATTCACAACAAGTAAGAACAAGAATGCTCTTTTGATCATTGACCCTGAGCGTCATCAAATCGATCACAATCAGTTTTCTCGCATTTCTTTTCCGAAAACATAAAAAAATAACAGGAAAAATAACTCGATTATGTCTGGAAGGCAAAAAAGAGTGGTTTTTTATGATAAAAAACAGAAAATTTAATTTGTTGGGAAACTAAAAAATAGATTTTCTCCTAAAAAATCAATTTTTATAGTCATGCTTAAAATTTTTTAAAAGGGAGTGTAGATTGAGGCTCGATCTCGGTCGGAAAAATTGTTTAAAAATGACTTTCTAGGGATAATTTTATGCGGGGAATCGATTGTAATCATTTTCAGAGCGTGAAAACGCTTTCCTGACCCTGATTTAGGCAATTTTAGGATATTTTTTTCATTTAAAAAATTTTTTCCGACCGAAATCGGGTCTCGATCTGTACCCCTTTAAAAAGTGCAATTTAAATTTTTACAAATTCAAAAAATAAAGGACACAAATTTTTTAAATCATTTTTAAACCCAATTAAAGGAACATGATGCAATCAAAACAAATTGAAATTATGCCAAAAACTACGACAGAGAATCGAAGAGCACACGTTGAAACTCGCGTGTTCTTCTGTCCGTCTTCGTTTTTTACGATATAGAGCTTGACGTTTAAGAGCCAGCCCAAAAAATCAGAGCTCGTGTAGGGCGACTCCAAAGAGCAAAGAACGCTCTTTAGGGAGTTGCTGTGAACATTAAGAATAGCAGAGACACTACAAATCGACTAGACATGTCTCTCACTCTATTCCGTCTGACGTGAGTGAGCTTGTGTCTGGAGCAGGCTCCGCCTGGCTTTTTGCATTCCTTTAAATAACGCGTTTTAGTTTTTACAATCGGAGTAAAAAAAGAGGTTATAAAAAAGTAAATAAAAAGTTGCATTGACAGCTGATTTTTGTAAATAAAGAAAAAGAAATAGGGCTTTCTAGCGAGTTGCGCAGCGCTGATTGCTGCGCGCAGGCTTAAGTTTAGGCTTAGGTTTAAGCTTAGGATTAGGTTTAGTCTTAGGCTTGGGCTTAGGTTTAGGATTAAGTTTAGTCTTAGGCTTGAGTTTAGACTTGGGCTTAGATTTAGGCTTAGGCCAGTGCCGCAGGCAGGATTTCTCGACGAGGGGGGGACATAGTAATGTTTTTTCAAAATTTTATGAAAAAAGAAAGGACCCTTATGTTAAAGAGAAAAATTTTTTGCCAATTTATTATTTAAAAAATATTTCAAGCTTTTTAATTTTCATCAAAATAATTCAATATGGGGTTTTTCTATACGAGAAATCGATTGCGGGCATGCCGAATCTTGAAAACGCTCTCCTGACCCTGTTTTATGTGAGTATTGAAGCGAAAATAGGTTAATACAGGGTCAAGGAAAAAACGTTTTCACGCGCGCAATCGATTTCTCGCATAGAAAAACACCCTACAGAATTATTTTGGTGAAAATAAACAAATTTAAAGTTTTAAAAAAATTCGCAAAAATCCGGTTTTTTGTGCCAGTTTATTTTCGCTTCAATATATCCATCACTTCTCTATCATGTGCCAAGTCAAAAATACTTTAAAAAATATTACACTAAAAAGAAAAAATGTAGTAAACGGACAAAAATTATATTTATCTTCATCCTCATTTTTTATCAACTAAAAATGTGTCCTTTGCCATAAAAAGCGCCGGTCTGGGCGAGCCGCCAGCCATCCATCCCTTTTTTACATCCACACGCATCCATCGATTTCTCTCCCCCTGTCTGGTGGGACACTTTTTCATTAGACGCTCACCAATACGGTTATCAGAAAAACCAATAACATAGTTGCAATTCGACTACAGAAGAGTACAAACGAAAAAGAGGCCTAACATTAATCAATGGAACTAATAACCCATCTCTTCGATGAAGAAGAATGAAGGACCCAAAGTATGAACGAAGAGCGAAAAGAGAGCACCGGTTGGTTTTCAAACAGCCGAAGAGAACTTTTTGCCTTCCGAACACCTTCGAATCAGTGAGTAGCAGCAAGAGACTTTATAAAACAATCCTTTTCTCTGTTCTCTGCATTGGTTTGAAGTTCTGAAACCTATAGTAAGTTCATACTACGTTTGAGACCTACTTATCAGAGTAGTTCAAAATCGATATGTGTACACTCTTTGGCGCCAAAAAACGTCAGAACACTTTCTTTCGCAATTACGTCAAGGACCCACGTTTTTGAGAATTTCATCATTCACGAAACTCGAGAAACCTTTTGGAACACAAAGGGAAACAATTTTTGACTTTTAAGGCACACTTGGCACACATGAGCACAATGGTGTTAGAAAGGAAAATTAATGGGCTATGTTTAATTTTAAAAGATCAATTTAGATAAGCTAGAGAAAAAGGAAAATCCTAAAAATATTACTATGTCCCTCTTGTCGAGAAATCCTGCCTACGACACTGGCGTAAGCCTAAGCCTAAGACTAAACCTAAGGCTGAATCTAAGCCTACGCTCAAGTTTAAGCCCAAACCTAAAACTAAGCCTAAGTCCAAGCCTAAGACTAAACCTAAGCCTAAGCTCAAGCCTAAACCTAAACCCAAGCCTAAAACTGAACCTAAGCCAAAGCTCAAGCCTAAGTATAAGCCTAAACCCAAGCCTAAGACTAACAAGGGACACTCACGACTTGTTAATTTCAAAATTTATTTATTTTTGCTCGAAATTGACGCCAATCTATTTGCTATGGTGCCAAATGATAATACCCAGTGCACCAGAATTTTAGCCTCACTAGAACGCGATCTGGGGCTGCCCCAATGGTCATAAATAGCCTTTTTAAGAATATTTTTCGCTCTAAAAATCGCCTAAAATAAATTTCTTTTTGCAGTAAAAAGTCATATTTCACCGTTTTTGGCTATGTCTAACAACTTCCAAGCAATTTTAGTAATTTGAAACTTTTTTGAAAACTTCGATTTTGAAAATCAGGTGGTTATGCCAGAAAAAAGATCGATTTTTCAACAAAAAAAATCAATGCAAAAATCGATTTTTCCGCAAAAAATTCAAAAAGTTTGTGTATTACAACGAAAACATGAACAATTTCAAACGCACGGCCGTACGCTACGATCCTGAATTTATGGGACCCTATATAAATGAAGGTATCATAGAGTTGATCAAACTCTATGGGATCGAACCCTCGCCATTTGAGTGTAAAGTAAACTGTTTGCCACTTCACCATGGTTGACCCATTTTTTTCTCTTGGCGGGAAATGTACAATATACAATATAAAAATCAATTCAAAATCCAATAAAATTATAACTTTCTTATCACAATAACCTCAAACAGACTGATGTTTACCTGATCGGGTCAGACGAGAAAATGTGATAACCCAATGGTAAACCAGTCGGTCGATAGATAAGATCACAACAACAAGAAGCAACTTGTTCGAAAAAATAAAACATTTGATCGATTGCTATACAGCTACGGAACAAACTCAACCACTAGGCCAAAGAACTATAGGAAAAAAGCAGGAAGCAAAGAAAAAAAAGAGAATGCAGCACTCATTTTTTATAGAAAAAATATACGATACCAAAAGGTTTAATTTCGATTTTTTGAGAAAAAAATTCAAAATTATAAAACTTGATTTTTTTAAAATTCGTCGGTTTTTATATTAAGTCGAAAATGAGGCAGGCACATGAATCCCGGCTCCAAGAGTTAGCCCTGTGGTCCCAGGACACCTTAGAAGGGGCCAGATTCCCCGGGTTGCAGTCCTTGGGGGAAGGGGGAGGTCAACCCATTGTTCAATACCTGGGGCGGCTCCAGGTATAGAACAATAGGTTGATCTCCCCCTCCCCCAAGGACTGCAATCCGGGGGAATCTGGCCCCTTCTAAGGTGTCCTGGGACCACAGGGCTGGCTCTTGGAGCCGGGATTCATATGCCTGCCTCATTTTCGGCTCAACACAAAAACCAGAAAAAATATTCTGGGGCATGACCACACAAATCCACTTTCTTAGAAATAAAATTTTTCAAATTTCTCATTTTTAAAAATACCCATTATTTGGCTCCAAATATAAAATACCAATACAACTTTTCAAAAAACTAACAACACGTTGGTGAAGAAAACCTATTTATACTAATGGCATTTAAGTGTTCTTTTAACCAGCCCTCAGGCTTCAGAAAGAGAAAAATGGGATTCAAAGCGGATCAATTATGATTACGAAAAGAAAAATGTCTTCAGGACAACTTTACACTTGGGTTAAATTTTTGGCGCTAAGTGGTTTATTTATGAGGACTACCAGCGCAATAGGAATGAAAAAAATCTCTGAAAATTCTTCTAGACATGCATGGTAGTGCCAGCTTATGATGTATATAAAAAATAATCGATTTTTATGTGAAAATTTAAAAAAATTCAAAAAGATTAAACCTAAGCCTAAGCTTAAGTCTAAGCCTAAGCTTAAGCCTAAAACTAAGGCTAAATCTAAACCTAAGACTAAACCTAATCCTATGCCTAAGACTAAACTTAATCCTAAGCCTAAACCTAAGCCCAAGCCTAAGTGTAAGCCCAAGCCTAAGCTTAAACCTAAACCTAAGCCTAAAACTAAGGCTAAGTCTAAACCTAAGACTAAACCTAATCCTATGCCTAAGCCTAAGACTAAACTTAATCCTAAGCCTAAACCTAAGCCCAAGCCTAAGTGTAAGCCCAAGCCTAAGCTTAAGCCTAAGCTTAAGCCTAAGTCCAAGCCTAAGCCAAAGACAAAGCCTCAAACTAAGCCTAATCCTCCCCCATAAAAAGTCGGCTGGATCTAAAAAACATATTCCAATTTTCGAATCTCAAAAAACGATAAAAGTAAACAATAAAAAAGCCTATCTCTCTTTCCATCTTTTTCACACAAACGCTTCTAGAAAGTTCCATGGCATTCGTAAAATTACTATTTGCCGCTCGGTTATTCATATGCGAGTCAGATCGTACCAAATTTACAAATGTTCTATCAATCAAAACGTTACACTGTTTTCTTTTCACGATGAAGCCCTTTTTGCATCTTTCCTTCCGTCTGTCCGCCGGCCAGACTTTCACAAAAACTTTACACTTGAAGAAAAGTTTTTGCTGCATAATTGACACGCATATGAATATCAGTTCTAGCTAGCTGGTTAAGAAAAAAGTCAGACAGTTTGCATAAATTTGAAAGAATAGTTCAAATCGGAAATTGGTGAATGATATAGGAATTTTTATAATTCTTAAAATTTTTCACCCATGGTGTAGTGGCAAGAGTCGCAAAATACACTCAAATGGTCGATGGTTCGATTCCACAAGGGTGATGAAGTTTTTGATAGATTAAAAAAAGTTGACAAAGAAGACCCCAAAAAATTGGACTAGGAATTTTTGACTTTCATTTTTCCTCCTTGAAACACTAACCACTGAGCCATACAGATCCGATAAAATTTTTTTCTAATTTTTAATCTACTAAATATCATACTCAACTTGATTCTTTTTGTTTCACAAATTTTCTACTCATTCAAACATCTTTCTATTCGTTCATTACTGACCGGACAATAGCGCAAAATTAGCTCTCATAAGCCTAAGCAGACAACAACGCGAACTAAAAAAATACACCCTAAGAAAGATGAAAAATACAGAGAAAAGTTTTGACTAGAAGCAGTCCCAGTCCCCACTTCTGTTGCTTCTTCTTCTTTCTTTCTCACTTTGTTAGACTTTGAAGAAGAGCTACTACACAAGCTGCCGATGAGCCCCACTAAACACCGGTGCGAACGAGACTAAAGAGTTGATAAGGAGGAAGATTTGTCCGGCGATCGGAATAGCACAGCACAGAGCAGTAATCTTCTTTGCTCTAGTGCTCCTTGTTGCATTGATCAGGAGGGAAAACTAAAAAGACAAACGATAGTGGTGGCGGAAAAAATGTGATAGGTTTGTCAAAAAGCAGGCACTACTATTTTCAAATGAACACTAGAGTGAATGGGGTGTCATTAGAGATAGTCAACTTTGATGGGGTCGTTGTGTGTGATGTCGCTGCTTCTTGGAAAACTTGGCGGATTATCGTTGCACAAATTTATGATTGAGTTTACAACCTGACAAATGATTTATGGAGGTTGAAGAGGGATATTTAGCGGGGATAAAATCGATGTGCTAGATCAAACTATATATATAAAGATGGTCAGAAATTTCCTGGCCTTAACGGACCAGCCCATTTGGGAAAAACACTATGAAACAGTTTGGCAAGTTCATGAAAAATGGATCATTTTTTGTTTTGATGGTAACCTCTGAATTGTTATCATTGCCAAAATAATCGCGTTTAAAGTTGGATTTTGGAAATCTGTGTATTAAAACGAAAACATGAACGCAGTGAAAACTCTTTCCTGAATCAATAAATGTGTATTGACGCGAAAATTCAAATTTTTTTTTGGCAGTTTTCGTAAGTGGATGAAAATTTCGCGTCAATACACAACTTTTATTGCTTCAGGGACGACTTTTCACTGCGTTCATGTTTTCGTTGTAATACACAGATTTCAAAAATCGTCAACTTCAAGCGCAATTATCCCAAAAACTACAACGATTCAGAACATGCCGTAAAAACAAAAAATACTATATTTTTCATGAACTTTCCAAGTATATAATTCTTTCATGGTGTTTTTTTCAAGTGGGCTGGTCTTTTAAAGGACAAATCCACTAAAAAGCTGCCATTTTGGTTGATATTGAATCATAAGGTAAATAAACAACACGTCCATGAAAACAAGTCCCCGACCCTGAATCATATGTTTTTCGCTTCAATACACCCACGCTATCCTGACTAGGGTGAAAAAGAATTTTCATTATTCGGGAATGCGCACAATCGATTTCTCGCATAGAAAAACCCAAGAACGTAGCTGGGGGGCAAAGACTTAGTTGGTTGCCACGAATGGATGGGGTACTTTTCTGATAAAAATCATTTTTTTAAAATAAATTTTTTTAAAAATCGGAAAAAACATCATTTTTAATTGACAATTTTTCAAGCATAGGGACACCGGTGCACCCTATTCCTGCCGTGAAAATAAGTTTTTTTTAGGAAAATGACCCATATATATTTTCATGAAAAAATAGCGCAAAAATCGCAAAATTGCCTCTTTTTCGGAACACTCTGTATTATTTCCCTGATTCAACAAAAGTTGTTTATTAAAACGATTGATCAAGCATTACAAAATTCAATTTTTTATTTGTTTGTGGAAAATATTGATTTTTTCAAAGGCAAAAATGCCTATANAAAAGTTGTTTATTAAAACGATTGATCAAGCATTACAAAATTCAATTTTTTATTTGTTTGTGGAAAATATTGATTTTTTCAAAGGCAAAAATGCCTATACTAGTGACCTTTTTATGCACAACACAAGCTTTTAAACTTTGGACTTTAGAGCATCTCTTAAAAATATCGTCGCCACTCCTAAAAATACGGTGAAAAGCGAAAGTATTTGTCTGCTATATTTGCTAAAAGGATAACCAGGATTTCGGCGGAGATAATATGTCAACTCAAATAAACACTTGAACAACTTCGAACCGCAACATTGTCTGGGGCAGATAATAAGTCTGTTCATTGTGATTAATGATTATTGAAACATCAAAATAAAAATATTCTGAAACGTGAACGTAGCTAGGGGTTTTGACGATTTAAAATTTTTTCTTTTCTATCATTCAATTACTCTTCGTATTAAATGAGAGGAACTTGAAAAAAGTTATGGGAGCTAGTTCACCATTTCTGTGGCACTTATCATGGTCCAAAATTCGAAAAAAATTTTCTTTAAAATTAACTGAAAAACTTTTATTTAGGGTTTTTTAGTCGAAGAACACGTTGAATTTGTTTAGGGGCCATTCACATATTACGTAATCAGGTTGGGGGGGGGTAGCCGAAATGATTATGGGGAGGGGGGTCGGGTCATGATTACGTAATCATCGTATCGTTTTTTAAAACTGAATGGCGCCAGAAATCCGTTTCGACAAAAAAATTTTTTCAGCATACGACAAGNTTGGGGGGGGGTAGCCGAAATGATTATGGGGAGGGGGGTCGGGTCATGATTACGTAATCATCGTATCGTTTTTTAAAACTGAATGGCGCCAGAAATCCGTTTCGACAAAAAAATTTTTTCAGCATACGACAAGAATGTATGCTGAATACGATCCAATCAGACATTTTGATCGTAACGCATGTTTTCGTGTTAATATACAGAATTTTCAAAAAAATCCGGGTCTTAAAGATGTGGCCTTATTTTAAATGTTGATATTTGATTACAGAAGTCGATTTTTGACGAAATTTTCGACTTTCTTAGGGTTTACTAAGCGGGGAATCGATTGCGCACATTCTCGCCGCATGAAAATGGTTCAAGGAATGCAAAATTTTGAGACATATTAGGGGTATGCCTCTCGTAAGGTAACTTCCAGTAGTCCAAATCAAAAAATTCCTTCAGATTCGTGTTCTCCATATCGAAAATCCTACTGAATACAAAATTTAGCCAATTTGGATAACTTTTTGAAAATTCGATTTTTTACCTCAAGGGGTCAAAAAAATCGAATTTTCAAAAAGTTCTTTAAGCTGAAATTTTATATTCAAGGGGGTTTTTGGACATGGAGAACACGAATCTGACAAATTTTTTGATTTTGACCGCTGGAAGTTACCCCTAGGAGAGGCTTATCCCTAAAATGGCTCAAAATCTTGCATTCCCTGAAGCAGGGCCAGACAAGCATTTTCATGAGACGAAATGCGCGCAGTCGATTCCCCGTCTAGAAAAACCCTAGAAAGGTCAAAAATTTCGCCAAAAAAGACTTCTATAGCCAAATATCAACATTTTAAAATTAAGTTGCAACATTGAAAAACCCGAATTTTTTCAAAAATCTATTTATTGACACGAAAACATGAGTTATACTTAAAAAGACTGATTGGATCGTATTCAACATACATTCTTACCTACTACTGAAAAAAAATATGATCGAAAACGGATTTTTTGTGCCATATATATTCAGTTTTAAAAAACGACATATCTTTCCAAACAACCTAATATATTGTTGATGATTATGATTATGGGGGGAAGGGGGGGGGGTAAGCCCCATGATTATGATTGATTATGGGCGGGAGGAGGGGGTCTAAAAAGGCGAAAATTTTTGATTACATAATATGTGAATGGCCCCTTAACCGTAACTATGTATAATCGTAACCAAGAAATCAAACCTAACTCTGGTGTCGGGATATTTTGCCGCATCAACTATTCCTAAAAATGGATTTCCTTATCGAAAATTTGATCGATACTTATTAAGTAGCAACATAAGTTCTGATCGTTTATAAAATCGAATTTCATGTTTTTAATCCTCTAACTATTTTTCTAGGCAAATTGATGTTCTATAAAGTTGTTCCCCATAAAATTTCATGTTGGAATCACCCCTCGCTACCGATTTTTGACTATAAAAAAAGTTATGTCCATGGGTCAATTTTAAAAATGATCAGAACTTATGTTGCCACCTAATATATTTTTTGCACGTATAAACGGTCATTGTTCTCTAAATTATTTTTCGTTGTGTTGCTTTTCTTTGAACCCATTAAACTGTATATAAGCTCGAAGAAAAAGATAAGGATGCAAAAATTTAAGTGACAACTCAAGCATAAAATGAATACAAAAAATTCTGCCTGATAACAAAAAGAAACAGAAAATTAGTCTGGCATTTATGCACATGAATATTGCATTTTTTCTATAAAATGGCTATATTTGGTGTCGAAGTATGTTTTAAATTTTTCTTAATAGCAATTTAAATGACCAGTTCACTGGGAAAAATCGATGCAAAAATAATTTAAAAATTCAAAAAAGTTTGTGTATTACAACGAAAACATGAACGCAAATTCAAATTTCAAACGCAATTTTCTCAAAAACTACAACGATTTAGAGAGTGGTGTAAAAACAAAAAATGCTCCATTTTTCATGAATCTTCCAAATATATAGTTTTACGTAGAGTTTTTTCTGGGTGGACTGGTCCTTTAAAATTTAGATTAATAAGAAGCAGCAAAATAATAGTCGAAATGCAACAAACTATTTATGGTTTTTGGTATTTCTTTATGGCTTTAGCACATATGATATGATTTTGGAGAACATGTTTAATTTCTTAGCGTTACCGTTAAAACGATTTTTTAATGAATCGATTGAGGAACATTATGGGGTTTATTTGGATGAGGCTAGGTAATTCAATAAGGCGGACAGATATTCAATACGAGGAGAGGGGTTTAGACCCCTTCAATAACACACATGCACCCTTATAGTAAAGGGTCGTAAAATTTTACCAGACGATGCCATATGACGGTAGTCTTGGGTTAGCAAAAATTATTGGATTGTTCAATAAGTATTATCGGCCCAAAAAATACGGCATTTTTCGCTCGTTTTCGTTGAATTTTTTTCAGCATTATGCAAAAATGCATGCTGAATACGATCCAAGGGAATATAAAGTTTTTGAGACATTTTCGGGGTGTACCCCTCGTAGAGCACCTTTCAGTAGTCAAAATCATAAAATTTCTTCAGATTCGTGTTCCCCATGTCGAAAACCCCCTGACACCAAATTTCAGCCAATTTTGAGAACTTGTTGAAAATTCGAGTTTTTGACAACAAGAGGGATCAAGAGGGCTAAAAACTCGATTTGATCTAAGAAGGTTATTTCTCCACACAAAAAATCTGCGATTTTTTGGACCAAGAATGACATTTTCATTTCTTTTACCAAAAAACGATATTTTTTGGCAATTTTCGCCAGATTTTAGTTATTCTCTATTACTATCACTTATGGCAAACGTTCCTTTGATATCTGGTGTTATATCCATATTATGGCTGATTCCAAAAATAGATTCAATAGGGCGTAAAGGAGTTTCGTTACATTTGCGAACATTTCTTCTTATATTAACATCGTTAGCTTTTATTTTATCCAAATGGCTCGACTCTATAGAAGTTTTTATTGTTGCGCTCATCTTACTGGGTATAGTATCAATGATAAAATATTCTACTATAGGATTATATATTAGTGAATGTTCACCAAGTTCACATCGAGGTAAAAAATACAAAAAATATTAGTAAAAGTGTCCAAAAACTGGATTTTTGCTATTTTGACGCTATTTTTTCAAGTTTTTAATTTTCACTAAAATAACTTTTAGGGGTTTTTCTATACGAGAAATCGATTGTGACATTGACAAACCTTCAAAACACTTCCATAGCCCTGTTTCAGGGAAGAGATGAGTGTAATGAAGCGAAAATAGTATAATGCAGAATCAGGGAAGTGTTTTCAAGGTTTGGTAATTTCACAATGGATTAGCCTGATGTACGCTTCGCGCACCAATATTACGCCGATGTTGTTGATTTTAACGTCGACGTTACAGACGCTGATGTCACAGGTGTCGATATTACAGATGCCAACATCGATGTTACATTCCAATCAGATTTACCGAGATCTCGCGCAGACGGACGTATGAACACATGCATTGAACTTTTATGGGCATCTCTATATAGGGGTTCATCTAACAAGAGAACATTTCTAAGTATTAGCCCAAAACCTACATGTTTACTTTTTGCCCCCTCCCCTTGTAGGTTTATTTTAGTGTAAATGAAAAAACTAAAAAAATTTGAAAAATATCTCTAAAATTCTAACAATCCGGTTTTTTGGGGACAACCTACAAGTTTTTTTATAGGTTTCTTTACTCAATTTTCATCGTGTTTATTTTATTTCATTGCTATCGGTGGACAGTTTTTAATGCAGCCGAATATCTTCGGTAACGATGATAACTGGCATTACATTCCTCTTCTAATATGCGTTCTAACAACAATTACTTATCTCTTCGGAATTTGGTTACCCGAGTCGCCGAAATATTTGTATTTTAAAAATCGACCAAAAGCCGATGTGGTCAAAGTGATCAAAACTTATCAAGGAAATAATATTGACATAAGTATAAAAAACGAGAAAGAAATTCATTGTTTAAATTCCATTTAGATCATGTCCTAGAGGGGTATGAAAAAGAAAGGCAATTCACAAATCATCACAACTTGACTTTGAAAGAAATTTGGCAGAATCAAATTTTACGAAAATCTCTCATTATGTTAATATTGGTTCAATTTGCAAGTGAAGCAAGTATCGCATCAATTTTGGGATATTACGAAACATCTTTACTTATATCTTTTGGGTTTACACAATCATCAGTAGGAAATTGTTTTGTAGTTAGGGTGTTGTCCTCTGATAGCTGGGTGGTCCCTGGTAATGTAAAAACTATAGGGTGATTCAAAAGTTAATCACCAGTCATGTGTAAACACAGAAAAACGCAAAGCGCACTTGGCGACTACGCTTTTCGACATTTTTAGCCATGAAGATAAAGTTTTGAGACCAAAGTTTGGGCATCCTAATTTGTGTCTTTCCACCCCCTAATAAATGCAAAAAGACTTATTGAAAAAGCTTTACTCCTTAACAAGATATACAACTTTGAAAAAAATCCTATTTTTGGCATTTTTTAGCTTTAAACCGCTCTATCTCACCAGAGTAAGAGTTTTAGCAGCTATTTTTGTTATTTTTACCGTCAAGTCGGGTATGCTCTTTCCGAATGTATCGGACTTTTTTAAATTCTTGACCGTCAACTCGTGTGTGTTCCTTGTGAGTCGATTATTTGCCCCATTTGGTGTGACAAATATGACACATGTTATGTTTGTCACCTTAACATAAACCTTGTCACTCAGTGGCGTATCTAGAATTTTTGTAAAGGGGTCAGTACCCAAAAAGGGGAGGTTGGTAATCCAAAAACAATTTTCTCGGCCTTCGCCCGACCCCCCTAAATGCACTACTGTTGTCACCTGAAGAAGAATTTAATGACTGTTGCTCGCCAGGACAGAAATTATTTTTTCTTTCAATATTTTTTTATTCCAGGTTCTATATCTAATGAATATTGTGACAATATTAAATTTGCCTCTAATGTTTTTGAGTCCATTTTTATTAGAGAAAGTTGGTCGAAGACCTCTTATATTAATAGCATCATTTGGGTATATTATTTTACCAATTATTGGATTTGTTAGCAAGATGTTGAGTAATTCAATAGGACCTAATGGTATAAGTGTCATACTTGGGGCAATTATAATTTTCATGAAGCTTATAATAAAGTATTATCTATTATACTCTTTAAAGGAGAAATGTACCGTAAATACTGTAAAATACGCCCCGGGGCGTATTTTACTGTATTTACGGTATGTAGGATGGAAGCAAACTTTTTTCTGCTCTATATTTTTTTAACCGTCTCAGAATTTTGTCCTGATTCCAAAAAAGTTGGTTCCGACTCTGGGAAAACTCATCTATGATCTACGGACCCCCCCCCCTATAATAGGAGGTGTGGTCGAGTTTGGATACCCCACGATATTATACTCGTTCTATTCGTCTCATCGAGCTGAGTCGAATGATGTGAGCTGTTTTGAAAAATTCGGCCCCCTGACCCCTATAGAGTCCTATATCCCCCCTGCCAGGGAGAAAAATTGAAAATTTTCAAAAGTTCTCCAAATCTTCTAATATTGTGTAAGGGGGGTTTGGGTATGGGGGAACATGCATCCGACGGAATTTTTGAAAAAAAAGAAAGAGGGGAGAGGTAAAAAGAGCGAGGCGAAAGGGGAGGAGAGGGAATGGAGCGAAGAGAGAAGTGGAAGGAGCGAGAAGAGGGGAGAGAGGATTCGGGGGTCGACAGTAAACAAGAAAAAAAGCGCCGAAGGCGCATCGACCTATGAACTTTGATTTTTATTCCTTAAACGATGATTTTAGAGGAACTTGTAATTACGGGAATATTGCGTTTATTTTAATAATAGATCTTATGCCAACGGGTGCAAAAACGGTTGCATCTCAAGTAAATTTTTTAAAACCCACAAAAAAAGGTTTTTAGTTTGAAGAGGACCAAAAATAAAACAAACCTCAGAGTCCAAATATGGGTCCGGAACCCCGCCGGGACATTTGGGTCCCAGGGATCCCCGGTGGGGTCCGAGACTCCATAGGAACTGTAGTCAGGGAGAGCAGATGCCAGTTGATGACATAAAATCTCTGCCAGTTGGTGACATAGATTTATGCCACCAACTGGCAATGTCACCAACTGGCAAATTTCTCAATTGCCAGTTGGTGACATAGATTTATGTAGATTTATGGGGTAATTGCCAGTTGGTGACATTGCCAGTTGGTGACATAAAATCTCTGCCAGTTGGTGACATAGATTTATGTCACCAACTGGCAATTCTATGTCACCAACTGGCAAGTGAGAAAATTGCCAGTTGGTGACATAAATTTATGTGATAGCACCCAGCACCCATATTTTTTTAAAATTGCATTTAATCGATTGATTAAAAAATTAACAAGAATTTTGTAAAAAATAAAAAATTAGAAGGTTACTCCCTAAAAAATGAAAAATATGCGAATTTCAAAAATGGCTAATTTTTTGCACTCGGGGTTTTAGACTATGGGGAACACGATGGCGATATTATTTTTCGACAAAAGGCCTTAGGCTTTAGGCCTTAGGCCTTAGGCTTTAGGCCTTAGGCTTTAGGCTTTAGGCCTTAGGCTTTAGGCCTTAGTCTTAGGCCTTAGGCTTTAGTCTTAGGCCTTAGTCTTAGGCCTTAGTTTTAGGCCTTAGTTTTAGGCCTTAGCTTTTAGGGTCTAAGTCTAAATTTTATCGTTGTTGGTAAGCTTTACTTATTTTATAAAAAAATTTTATTTAGAAAATAAAAATTTTTTATAAAATAAGTAAGGTTTGCCACCAACTGATAAAATGAAAATTATTCTCTGATGGCATCATTAGTCTGTGATAAAGATTTACGCCACCAACTGTTAGAGATTTTATGTCACCAACTGGCAATTTTCTCACTTGCCAGTTGGTGACATAAAATCTCTGGGTAATTGCCAGTTGGTGACATTGCCAGTTGGTGACATAAAATCTCTGCCAGTTGGTGACATAGATTTATGTCACCAACTGGCAATT
>OZJO01026871.1:0-10390 GCA_900406225.1 Acrobeloides nanus | reverse complement strand
TTTTTGACCCCCGGAAAATTTTTTCAGAATTTTTCGATGCGCGGAATCGATTTCTCGCATAAAATTACCCCCAATAGGGTCATTTTTATAAAAAAAATTTTGCTTCTCCCAAATGGTCGCAAAATGCACCCCCCCTTTAAAGAGAGTCGCATAGAAAAACCCCCTATAGGGCCCAAAATTGTTCCGGCTTCAGACTTTGAGTAGGTTGAAACACATGTTGGGTGCCCCCATAAAAGTGGTACCGATCCTCTTCTCTCATCTTCCCCTACATCTTTAGTTTTAGCGTCCAGGGTTTAAATCAAATGTTCCCAAGATCGTCTGGACAGACAGATTACATAGTATATTAGTAGTAGACTGTATTTTTCTTTTAAAATTATATTTTAGTAGAAATAATGTCAACTACAAGTGCTCAAAATTTAACGCAGAAGAACTTAGCTTCTATTAAACGAATTGATCCATTTGCTGAGAAGGTTGTAGCTCATGCTCTTCATGTAGCTGTTTACGACTTCAGCCTAACAAATAAGACGTGGGAAAAAACTGAATATGATGGTCCTATGTTCATCTACAAGCGTGTTGATAAGCCGTTCTGTTCGTTTATGATCGCGAATCGTCAGTCGTTGACCGATTTCATAGAGCCGATTACACCAAACTTGAAATTGAAGCTGGAATTGCCCTATATATTCATTCATAAACCTGACGGTAAGCTAAACAAGATATAGAACAAACTTTTGTAGTGGGTTAACGCCAGAGATTGGAACGGTTTATGGGTTAAGCCATTTGTAACTCGGTGTACAGGGTGAGCCAACAAAACCGTACTTTTGCGTTTTTTTCAAAAATCGCATGAAAANAATTTTTTAAATGAGAATTTTAAGGCTCGATAACTGGTTTATGGTTCCCAAAAAACGAAGAATGCAGCAAGATATTTGAGCTGTTGAATAAGATAATCGAGGCAAATGGAACTGTACCAGATTCATTGTTCGTTAAAGCTCCTGGTAGTGTTTCAGCAACGCCAGTTACTTCTAAGCCTATTATTCCAATTACTGCGACGCCCTTTAGCACAGGTATGATCTAATTGTCTGATTTTTGATACTTGGGGGGTTTTTCGACCTGTAGAACTCGAATATGAAGGAATTTTTTGAGGGTTGAATCGGCCATAGGGGTCTATATGGTCAAAAAGCGTTTTTAGCTTATATCTTTTTTTTATTTGAGCCAAAATTAAAAACCGATGGCACTTTTCTATGGTAAATCAGTGTCGATGAATCGAAAAAACGATCAAAATTTAATCAAAACTGGATGGTGTAAGCTTGGAAAAGATCAAAATTGGGGGGGGGGGTTTACTTGTAGAACTCATTGAAATTCAAGCGAGTTTTCGATCGTAATCGAGTAAAAACATGCAGTTTTGATCGATTTTGATGATCAAAATTCTAATCTCTAGTTTCTTTTACATCAAAAATTGTTAACCGGTACCGGGCCGAAAGTCCGTCTTATCGAGAGTCGAGTGTATATGATACAAGGAAACACGTTTTTTCTACTTGAAAATGCATTTTTTTAACTTTTCATGTAAAAAATACCCGTGGAAAGGTATTCCTAAGAAAATTGTTAGATGTACACCACCCAATGTGCTATACGACTGTTTAAAAACGATTAATTTTTTTTGTAGACAATGCCCAGCTCGAGCGCAATGAACCCAAGCCAATTATGACAATATCGCCACAAAAATTGAACATCGCGCCAAAACGCGATGTTCCAAGTCATCCGTCATCGGCAAAGCCAAATTTGTCTGATATTGTGGGTCCAGCTACAATGAATGCTTTCGTGAGCCCACCTAAGAGAATTCCGAATACGAAAATTTCTAATGATAGTTTGGAGAATGGCATGGCAAAGTAAGGAATGGGGGGAATATTGAAACCGATATGGACACGAGTCCGGCATCTGCCTGAAAAAGAGATGTGGGCGTCGTTCTCAGAAGGAGAGTAACAAGCAAAAAGCTAACAAAAAACCGCCACATATCTCTTCGGCAAGACCTCGCTCTTGAATGTCTACTGGAAAACGGTAGAGCTTCTCAGTCATTTTTACAAAGCCAGTCGTCCCGGCTAGTGAAAAACTAATCATCTCATTTTCTTGGTGCCTCTTTGCAACGCTTTCTACTATTTCTACGACGATTGTAACCAACTGTACACTGGCAGAGATACATCAATAGCGAGGTCTGTAGTCCGGCACATTGCCTGTGACCACTCGAGCAATGTTGTAGTACTACGAATGTCGATTTTGCGGTTTCCATCCGGGCTATACGATCCACATCTTCCAATTCCTACTTTCTCCTATCACTTCATTCTTCACAAAACAACACATAAAAATAAATTCACTCCCACGTCCCCTCATATCAATCTCTTCACACCATGCATATCAATCCCTTCCCATCTCTCCACTCACCCCCTCCCAACCATCTCTCACTACTACAATCACTCCTTCACCCCCCCCCCATCCTCACTTCCCTCCATTCCTAACTCCTCCCATTATTACCTCCACCCTCACTTTTAGTATTACTGACTATTAGAATCTCATCAGCTGTATAGTAAATGCATATTCTAGAGCTTTTGCATCAACCACCTTAAATGAAGCAAAATCGAATCAAATCAACAACGCCCCTTCAATTCAAAGCAGTGCTGCGGTTTCCAATGCAGTATGTGTGGGATTGAATAAAGAACAGTTACTTCAGGCTATCGAACATTTGCTTTTGGTATGTTCCTCATTCTGTGGCACTCTTATAGTTTAGGACGCACCTTTCCTTTTTCCTTAAATAATTTTTTTGGTGAAAGTGATGTTCTACAAAGTTGTTGTACCTCAAAAAATTTCGCGTTGAAATGACCCATCGCTGACGATTTTTGAATGTAACGAGAGAAAAATGGTGCTTACGAAAATTTCGATTTTTGAGTAGAAATCGAATTTTTGACCACTAAAAAATTCGATTTTCTGACATTAAGGGGAAAATGAAAGGTGCGTCCTAAATTATAAGTCCTATATATGCCCATTCTGAATGTTTTTTACTATTTATTTAGAATGATCCGGATTTTCTCGATAAGATACATCAGGCATATTCCGACTCGCTGGCAGCCCGTTTGAGACGATAATCCCAGAATCTCTGACTTTATTATTTTTTTAATACGTGGTAGTTGTTGTTTAACTTTCCATTTTATTCAGTGGCGTATGATGAATAACTCATGGAGGATGAAAAATTGCTTAAAAAACTAGTTTATTGTACATTTAAAAAAAGAAACGCGTTTGGTTCTTTTTTCTAAATACGCTACTGATTTTATATGTCGTAATTTATGAATATATTGTTTAAAAATAAATGTTCTATTTTTATGTTCGAATTTCGCATAGTTGAGCACTGTTCTTGAATCTAAAGGTACAGAGTTTGAGTCAGGCTCCGAAAATGGGGCCCAAATTTTCAAATGAAGCCCTGGGGTCTTGATGTGGGTTTATTAGATTGAAGTCTTATCAACATTTTAAAAAAGAAATTAGGCTTCTAGTTTTTAACCTCTTAGAGAAAAGCTCGGCCCCATTTTCGGAGTCTGGTTCGAGCTCCATGTGTGTATATGACTTGCCTCTTTAATGAGGGAGTCTAGAAAAATCGTCGATCAAAAAAAGTTCGCTGAAAAATTGCGAGAGGAGGTACAGGGTTTTTTCCAAAATTTTCATTTTTTCTTAGACCTGAAAATCTTTTCCCGAATCAAGAAAAGGCTGTAGAGCTACATTGTTGACAAGAATTTCTTTCATCTTTTTCGAACTTATCAAAGACAATAAATTGAGTGAAATGCTCTCTTAACAAATTTTTTCATGTCGTTTTTTTTACACCATGTTTGGAAATGTCAGTGCAGTTTTTTCATTTTTGTGTGTGATCATAATAAATGCGAAAGTTCAAACCATCGTTTATTTTTGTTCTGTTGAAAATTAAGAGTTAATTTTCAAACCATTTTGTCAAAAATGGCAAATTTATCCAATATTTTGGTCATTTTATTTGTATGTATTTATTGCTTTTTGAATAAAACTACAGTATGAGCCAAAAAATCGTACTTTTGCGTTTTTTGGCGAAAATTTTTTCTCTTAAACCACCTATAAGGGGTATTTTTATGCGAGAAAGCGTACAATCGATTTCTCGCATGAAAATATCACCTTAGGTGATTCTTGAGAAAAATTTTTGAAAAGTTTTCACTAAAAAAACGCAAAAGTACGGTTTTTTTGGAAAAAATAAAATGTTTCAAACTTAAAATTAACAAATTTAATAACAAAAAAACCATTCATTTCATACGTGAAATGCTGCTTTCGTGTTTAGAATTTTATATACAAAAATTTAAATACTAAGTCCACACGTAAAATTCGTTAGTTGAAAATCTTGAACATCCTTTTTAAAACTTTTTTTAATTGTTGTCTATAGAGTATAATAAGTTGTCTATAGAGGTTTCGCATCCTGGAACGAAGTTTCATACGCTTGTCTGAACGTTACTTTTCCCGATTCATTTGCTTCCTCGATGTGACCCATCCAACACTGCTCCTTCCAACCATTGAGTATTTGTCCATCAACATCCTTTTCACAGTGTCTTTCAGTGATCTTCCTCTCGACGACACCTAAAAATGTATTATTTTTATTTAATATTTTTCATGTTTTGGTCATGGGTTGTAGTGGTGCTGCTCAGGGTGCGTTCAAGCATGTTGAAACAACTTTTTCAACATGCTTGAACACACCCTCAAAGTTATCGGGTGGGGAAAAGTTCGGGGACACTACCACTGTCGGATTTTGCGTTTTTCGGTGTTTTCAATACAAAAAACGCAAAATCCTACAGGGGTAGTGTCCCTAAAATTTTGTCGGCTGTCCTCGAACTTTTGCCCCTCTGATATAGGGGGGGGGGGAAGAAACGGGACTTTGGTCCAAAAGTAACGGGATTTTTGTCCAAAAGTAACGGGAATTTGGTCCAAAAATATTTTTGGACCAAAATCCCGTTGGGGCCGCCACTAATATGTTCTGACGGCTCCCGAAGGGACTTTAGTTCACTAATAACTTCACTAATTGCGTTCGGAAACATCACTATTAGGCGTTCGGACGCGTTCTGAAACGTTCGGATGCGTTCGGGCGCTCGTCCGAACATTTCCGAACGCGTCAGAACGTTTCCGAACGCGTCAGAACGTTTCTGAACGCGTCCGAACGCCTATTAGTGATGTGTCCGAACGGAATTAGTGATGTTATTAGTGATAAATTAGTGAAGTCAAAAATTTCCGAACGAATTAGTGGCGGCCCTTACTTTTGGACAAAAATCCCCGTTACTTTGTAACTTTGAAGTTCGCGAACTATACTCTTTCTTTTCTTTAATTGAAACGAAAAGAAGTCAGTACTTTTCGAACAATCTAATAGTATTATAGGAGCAACAACCTAATATTATTACGAGTAATAAAAACATGTGATGATTTCTCGATTGCCGTGGACGATCCGGCTTCATTTTTCTATATATACTATGTACTAGGCAGAGGACATAAAACGCTATGTATGAGAAGCTGAGTTGCTGCGCGAGCGAGGATACCCGAGAAGCAGGAAACTCGACTCGGTGCTTTTCCTTCTTATATAACGCTATAAGTCTCACGTGAAGTCGCATTCAAAGTCTAGCATTTTGCCTGCTTAGGACAACCATTCGCGTCATTGAGAGCGGCATTCATTTCCCCTTTGGCTGTTCACTTTATTACTCGCTCGTTATTTATTACCCTTGTTATCAACATACTTTATGTATGAATGCTTTTTTTAATCGACTTGAAGCAACGCAGAAAAATTAAAAAAACGTTGTTGCTTCTAAGGGCTTCCACTAATTCGTCTCGACGATTTCGAGACAAGCACTAATTGCATAAATGGTGTCGAGACGGTTTTATTCTTCAGGGTCAACGAATTATCAAATGTGGTCTTCAGCAAATTTATAGCCCACAGTAAGATGCATAAAAATATAAAAGAAAACATTCGAAAATTCGTTGACCCTGAACAGATATTCGCAATTTAAAAAAGCGTCGAAACGAGCACTAATTGCAATTAGTTGTGTATTAGTACGTTGTACATAGTTGTGTACATACATGGGCAAGTAGGGGCAAAAAGGCAGGGTCCGAAAATAAGAAGTGGGTCCATGTATTTTGGTCAAAAAATTTAAGAAGTGGGACGTAACATAAGTGTTTTTGGCCCTAAAATTACGAAGTGGGTCCAAATATAGAAGTTTTTACCAAAAAAATCGACTTTTTTGGGGGCAAAAACATAGGGGAGACCCTTATGTATTTTTTCGGATTTTGGGCAAAATAAGAAGTGGTATAACAATTTTTCGGCCAATAAGAAGTGGGGGGGGGGGACAGTCCCCCCTTGCCCACGTTTGGTTGTATACTAGTACATTGTTGTGTACTAGTACGTTGCACAGTTGTGCGCCCGGGGAAATCTGAATAAATCCGGATTTATTCAGATTTTCCCGGGGAAATCTTTTTCCCCCAGCAGGTTTGAAAAGACGTTTCTCCATTCCCAAGCCTCGGTGGTGCAGTGACAAAACAGCGGCTTCGTGGCCACAAGGTCACGGGTTCGAACCATACTTGGAGCCAATTTGGCTGCACCACCGAGGCTTGAAAATGGAGAAATGTCTTTTCAAACAAAGTAATTCTGGAGAAAAAGAATTCCCTAGGGAAATCTGGAGGCTATTATACATTTGCCCTTTGTTGGTGGTCGAGTTTTTTGAAATTGACCCCTCTAGGGGTAATTTTATGCGGGGAAACCGAATTTCACATTTCCGAGACCTGAAAATCTTTCCCCGAATCAAGAAATGGCTATTTATATGACGTAAGACATGTGATTTTTGTCAAAAATGTGTATAAATAGCCTTTTCCAATGGCTATTTCTTGATTCGGGGAAGATTTTCAGGTTTCGGAAATGTGAAATTTGGATTCCCTGCATAACATTACCCAGGTCATTCAGATGATGAAAAAATGTTTTTTTTGTTGAAAATCTTCACGTTCTATGGAATATATCATTGTTCAACAAGCGGACAACACAACCCTAATGCCTTAGTTTGCATAAATGCCACGTTCGTTTATGCAAACTAAGGCATTAGGGTTGTGTTGTTCGCTTGTTGAACAGGAACTTGTTTTACTTGACTCAGGCTCTATTAAGTCTTGCTCATATTGAGAAACTCAAACAGCGCACATAAAAACCCGAAAATGTGACGGCGATGATGAGCTTTTATGTTAGCCTCATTAGGACGAAGCAACTAGGGCAAAATTTTTTAACACGACTCGACACATTATTAGGGAGGATTGATAGCAAAAAAAGCTTTTAGATTTTTTGTTTTATATTGAAGAAAGATTTTTGTCTTTTAAAGGTCCAGTTCGAGCGGGAAAAGTGGTTGTCCTTTTTGTTGATATTCAGAAAGTTCATGAAAAATGGAGCATTTTTTGTTTTTACGGTATGTTCTGACACGTTGTAGTTTTCGAGAAAATCGCGTGTGAAGTTGGCGAAATTTGAAATCTGTGTGTATTACAACGAAAATGTTTGAAATCTGTGTATTACAACGAAAACATGTGTACGTCCACGTTTCTACAGAAAATTTTAACTTGCATCATTAGAGGTTGTTTATTGAAGCAATTATTCAAAATTATCCGATTGATCGCTTCAATAAACAACTTTTAATTGATGCAAACTAAAAAGTATAGTAGAAGCATGCATGTGCATGTTTTCGTTGTAATATACAGATTTCAAATTTTGCCAACTTCATACACGATTATCTCGAAGCAGAATATATAGAAAGTTGAATTGATTGCCAAAAATCGCATTTGTGCGACTTTTCGCTTCAATACACAGGTCTTTCTTGAATCAGGGAAGCGTTTTTTAAGAAAAAAAGAAAGATGGTATTTGTTTAAACTCATTAGGACGAATTAAATGACTCAAAAATTATTGAATTTGGAAGATATTTCGGGTTATTGAAACGAAAATTCTGATTCAGGGTTTTCGTTTCAATAACCCAAAACATTGTCCAATTTCAATAATTTTGAAGTCATTTTATTCGTCTCGATGAGTTATAAAAAATGCCATCTTTCTTTTTGCTTAACTCATCGAGAACGTTTGAAATTTTTTTTTAGCCAGTTTGTATAATTTTTTGCATTGAAAGATGTGAAATCCACAAGATAGAGAGCCATCAAAATTTCGTGCAAGATCTTTTTTGTGTGCCTTTCTCGTTATGTCATTTCCATAGAATTGAAGAAAGCTAGGCACGATTTTGAATTAGTTTTCTAGAGGAAATTAATCGAGGCCCTGAATAGAGAGAGGTCCGTCTCCTCAACAATTCTCACCCTCAATTTTCGCCACACATATTGTGTCGTCGGGCCTACGCCTTGTTACCTTTCTTTTGAAAATCTTGAGTAAACTCCTGCGGCTAAGAGTCGAAAATAGGCGTGGCTGTGTGCTATGTTGGTTTATAGTGCCGCTAGCCATTTTTGCTGTGTGCTATTAAGGGGTCGCGCCTAAAATGAGCTTCTAACACATGGTATGCCTCTCTCTCGCATCTATTGTGCTCCGCGCAATAGCCAATCAACAAATGCTTATATTGTTTTCAACGCGTTGTAGTAAAAAAATGCCTTTTCCAAACGCCACGCAAATTTCGCACTTTTTTGAATGATTGATTTGGCACATCCGCCGCGGCTTTTCACGCCATCCACACATGCTATATGTTCAGGCAGGGTGTGTATTAGAATGGCTCACATCAAATGACTTAAGATGATTCCCCCGCAGTTTGAGAATATGAAGAAGATTGAGACATTCGAGCATCTCTATTTTGTGTTATGTGTCTGTCATTCGACAGTTTATGAAGGCCCATTCGGGAGAGAAAATGATCTACGTTAAATACGTGAAACAGATGGTTCGAATGGATTTTAAGAAAAAGAAGAAATATGTCTCGAATTCATCTCGACATCGTTTGAATTAGTCGGAGTATTGACACGAAAACCCTGAATTTTACATTTTTTAAATACGCTTAATTATTGGGTATATTAAAAAAACAAAGATGGCATTCTTTATAGTTCGATAACGAACAAAATGACACCAAAATTTTCCAATTTGAACATTCTTTTGGGTTATTGAAACGAAAACATGAATCAGGGTTTTCGTTTCAATAACCCAAAACATTGATCAAATTGGATAAATTTTGTGTCGTTTTGTACGTCGAGATATAAAGAATGCCGTCTTTGTTTTTAAATACATTCAATAATTAAGAGTATTCAAAAAATGTAAAATTCAGTGTTTTCGTGTCAATACTCCGACTAATTCAAACGAGGTCGAGACGCCGTCTCGAATTCGAGACGCAATTCGCGCGAATTTACAAGCATCATTTGCGCGTATTTTAAAAGCATGGAAAAATTACCCTGGCTATTTTCGCTTCAATACACCCACTTCTTCCCTGAATCAGGGGTCAAGGCAGCTTTTTTGGATTCTGCGAAAATCGAAAAGCTTTCTATTTTCACATGAAATGACATCCATCTGGGGGGAATTTTATGCGGGGAATCGATTGCGCACATTTTCTAAGCATGAAAAATTATCTTGACCCTGATTCAGGGAATGAAATTGATGTATTGACGCAAAAATCATAAAATTTTCGTTTTTCGCCCATACACCAACTCCAATCCCTGAATCGGGATCAGGATAATTTTTTCATGTTTAGAAAATGTGCGCGCAATCGATTCTCTGCATCAAATTCTCTTCAAAAAATTCTTTTTTTAAGCATAAAAAATCCGCCTACAATTTTTAAGCTCAAATAACACAGAGTGTGGGAAATGTAAACAAAAATATTAAAGACATTTTTTAAGATGCCGAATCTCATCTCAATCTTTCCATGTGTAAAAGTTTTCACACGCTCTTCTTATATATATAGTCCGTCTCATCCCAGTAGACTAAAAAGTTTGGCGCGTGTTGTTGTATTCCAGACCGTCCGATCTGGCAAGTTAAGCAACGTTGGGCCAGAACAGGTTCGATCCCCGGAGGGTAAAATGTTGCAAAATTGAAAAATTTTTATCAGACCCCCTAAATTCGACCTCGTAGAGTTTTTTTGCCTATTATAGTTTTCCTGAAAAATTTTTTCTAAGCCTGGAAGTTGGACTTCAAACATGAAGTGATTACAAAAAACTCTACGAGATCGAATTTAGGGGGTCTGATAAAAAATTTTCAATTTTGCAGCATTTTATTCTCCGGGGATCGAACCTGTTCTGACCCAACGTCGCTTAACTTGCCAGATCAAACGGTCTGGAATACAATAACACACACCACGTTTGAACCTTTTAGTTTACTGGGATGAAACGGACTATAACGCGTTTTTTTCCATTTATATATGGT
>OZJO01026868.1:0-24040 GCA_900406225.1 Acrobeloides nanus | reverse complement strand
CCAAAACAACTTCTTGAAAGCGGTTTTTTGCTTTCAACGTGTAGAGCAAAGCGAGCTGAACATTTTTATGTGCTCGCTTGTTAGCCAGACCTTTTTTAATATAGATAAATTGAGTCATTTATCTATATTCATTGAAAAATTCAAGATTGACCATTTTCGGAAAAACACTCACAGCTCGTAAATTAGAGTATGTGTAATTATGATGTAACGTTTCGTTGGAAAGAGCAACGTTTTGTCTACAAAATAAAAAAAGATTCGAGTTCCAAATATTTATCCCAAAGTTTCCCCGATGAATTTTTGAGAAAAAATGATGAATTAGATCCCTAAAGTTGAATTGGATTGAAATAATTTTTTTCTGTAAATTAATTTTGACGTGAAATCGTTTTTGTTAGCTAGATCGGTATTAGAGCTATCTTTTTTGTATTGGGTGTAACCCCCGTAAACCTTATTTTTGGGGTCAAACACTTCAATCTAGTTATAAGAAATGGCTCAACTCCATTTTTAAGGATGGTGCTTGCTTTTAAGGATGGTTCCTATTTAGACACTTTTCAATGCCCAGAATAATTTTCATTATGCTTTTCTACCATTTTAAATAATGGGGAACAAAATGCAACAAGCACCAATCAAAAATTTGAAACTTGGAAATTTTCCATTTTTGACCCCTTGGTCCTCCCCTATGCTTTTTCCATCGTGAACCCCTAATTTTACGTTTTTTCTAACTTTCCGACCTTTACACGATGATACAAGAAAACGAAGGCCGAATTCGTATTCCTGACATGGAAAAACCCCCTATATATGACCTTTTAACCCAAATACTTATTGGCTTCAAACTTTGTGACAAAAAAACACATGTGATATAGGGTAAAAAATTGCGAGGAATCGATTTCCGCTATTATTTTTTGACTACGACTTCAAAAAAGTGGTCAAATACCTAAAAAATCGATTTTTAGGCGTTTTTTACACTTATTTTAACCTTTTCAATAGTTCTACGTAATTTTTTCATTTCCTTCGTAATTTTAGTAGATTTGATCATGCTGATCGTTATATAACATTTGCGTAAAAGATCCACTTCTCATCCCCTGTAATTAGGCGTGGGAAGAATGGTTTCCTATTGTATCGGCTGCGAAGAGCGTTGGATATTGACATACAGCTTCGTTTATTGTCTTCAGTAAGGTCATGTGGTACCCAGGCGCCAAGTTTATATTTGTATGTAAGATCATCAAGATGTCTGTCTACGGTGCTATGTTCGACGCCAAGCTGCTCTGCCAATTCGCGAGTAGTTTGCCTTTTGTCTTCTTGAAGTAGCTTAATCAATCGTTGATTGTCTAGTTCAGCAGATCTTCCGGCACGTGGTTGGTCTTCCAAGCTAAAGTCTCCATCTTTAAAGCGGTTGAACCGGCACCGAATGTGATTTCAGAAGTTGAGCCCTCGCCGTAGAAGGCGTTAATATTACGAGCTGTTTGGGCTACTGTAGTTCCTCTTTTCCATGCATGGAAAATTATGTGACAAATATGATTAGTTATATGATTAGTTGGAAGATTTCCATTTGAAAAAGAATTGTCAAATAAAACGAATAAAAATAACAGCAAGAAAAGTGTCGAACACGACATATTTGCAGCTTGTGGTCTGCTTTATAGAAATATATAAACAGCCAAAGGTCAGCTGTTTTTCTTAGCGTTAAAAGTTAAAAGTAAACAACCGATCAAGACTTATGCGCCAACCTAATAGTTTCTTGACTTCTTCTAGGAATAGGCTGCTTTTTCTTTTCCAAAATAACTTCAATTTAAGAATTCGAGTCATGTTTTGCTCATTCTCAACCAAAAGACGCTCATTTTCTTGTTTTAGACGATCATTTTCCTGCTTTAGAATTTCAATTTCTTGTTGCATAGTCAATGGCTTTGGTACATGGCTTCTTTTATAATTTGTCTAGCTTAGTGGTATTGGAAATTCGATTCTTTTTGGATTTTTGTTTTACTTTATGGCCTTCCCATCTTGCTTTTGCAGCTTTCGATTTAACAAGAGTCTTTTTAAAAAATAAATTTTACCCATATTAATCTAAAAATATAAGAAGTTGTTAGGCTTATCAACATATGCAAAAATTAGCCAAAAACCTCAAAAAGTTTGCATTAGATTCTTCAATGTTGCATTTCACGCAAAACTAATGTTATATAACGATTCAGCATGATCAAATCTATTAAAATTACGAAGGAAATGAAAAAATTACGTAGAATTGTTGAAAAAAGTTAAAATTAGTGTAAAAAACGCTTAAAATCGATTTTTTTAGGTATTTGACCACTTTTTTGAAGCTGTTGTCAAAAAATAGTCGCGGGAATCGATTCCTCGCAATTTTTTCCCTATATATGACCAATCATACATGTAAAAACTTTGTTTCTGTTAAACGCAGGATTTTCTGATGAAAGTGGTTCCCCCCCCCCTTTAAGTTAGATAGAGTAAACTACCTGGAGCGGAACTTTACCGAAAGCTGAGCGTTATTATTTTCAATTTGTATTGTTGAATTTTCTGGTATAGGTTCCTCGTTAATTTTAAAAACTATAGAAGTTGGCTGAAAAAGCATCATTTAAAAAAATAAAGAGCCATCCAAAAGTTTTTAACTTCTTGAAACTTTTATATCACTTACTCGAGCTTTATTATTTTCAATTCGTATTGTTGAATTTTCTGGTATTTGCGATTCTGGTATAGGTTCCTCGTTAATTTCAAAAACTATAGAAGTTGGCTGAAAAAGCATCATTTAAACAAATAAAGAGCCATCCAAAAGTTTTTAACTTCTTGAAACTTTTATATCACTTACTCTTTCATATTTTATGTCGAAATCGTCGGAGTTCTGAGTTATAAGTTCTTCAAACACCAAATTGATTTCAGCTTTCAATGCTCCAAATTTTGGGCGATTCCTAGGCAATTCTTCCCAACAGCGACGTGTAATTCGATATCTAAAATAATTTTAACATTTATATTTTTTTGAGTTCCTATCATAAAAATAGATACTTACAAATCGTTGGGCATATTTGCTGGTTGTTCAAGACGTTGACCTTCAAACAAGTACGTTTTGATCTCTTCTTGGCTCTTGCCTCCATATGGTTGTTCTCCGCAAGTAAAAATCTCCCATATAACGACACCATAGCTCCAAACATCGCTTTTGTCAGAAAACTTAAAGTTTTACTGCCTAATTTTACGACTTCTACAGGGTGTCTCTCAGTTCGTGTTACACTCGTTGGAGCTACTTCGGCTCTTATACAATGAACGTGGTCTAAAATCGAAAATTTTCTCAAAAATGACCTTATTAGGGGTAATTTTATGCGGGAAACATGTTCGCGATGTTATTTTTGCGTAAAAAGCTTCCATTTTTTAGAAAATCGAATTTTTGCATATTAGCTTTTTCGACATATGTTCAATAATTTACTCACGTATTTTAAACGCTCGCCAAAAATCGAGTTTAAATCCATTTCAGTCGTCCGATAGCTCATTCGATAGCCACCGTCACCAAATTCTGTTAGCAAAAAAATTACGGAAAAAGAGCGTAATTTAAAGATTTTAGAGACAAAATACTGGAAATTTGCACTTTTTGCACAGTCCCCAGATATAGTCAATTTTCAAAAAGCTCCTAAAACGTTTCAAATCGCCTAAATTTTTTGCACTCGGGGGTTTTCGACCACGGGGAACACGAATCCGAAGGAATTTTTTAATTTTGAGCTCTTCTCGACGACCACGCAGGGATGCCTACCCCCAAATATCTCATAATAGGTAAAACCCCAAGGAAGGACCAAGGGGTAAAAAAATCGAATTTTCAAAAAGTTTTTCAATATGACTAATTTTTTGTACTGGAGGATTTTTAGGCATGGGGAATTCGAATCCGAAGGAATTTTTTGATTTTGACCACGGGGAAGGTACCCTATACGAGGTTAAAACCCCAAAAAAGGGGGGTTTTACTTATTATGAGATATTTGGGGGTAGGCATTTCTGCATGGTCGTCGGGAAGAGGTCAAAATTAAAAAATTCCTTTGGATTCGTGTTCCCGTGGTCAAAAACCCCTGAATGCAAAAAATTTAGGCGATTTGAAACATTTTAGGGGCTTTTTGAAAATTGACTATATTTGGGGGCTGTGCAAAAAGTGTAAATTTCCAGTATTTTGGCTCTAAAATCTCGAAAATACGCTCTTTTTCTGTAATTGCTAACAAAATTTGGTGACGGTGGCTATCGAATAAGCTATCGGACGACTGAAATGGATTTAAACTCAATTTTTGGCAAGCTTTTAAAATACGTGAGTAAATTATTGAACATCCTGTACTTTTCGACATATGTAAATTCGATTGTCTAAAAAATGGAAGCGTTTTTACGCAAAAATGACATTTCCCGCATAAAATTGCCCCTAATAGGGTCATTTGAGAGAATTTCAAAAAATAAAATTTTTTGATTTTAGATCACGTTCAATGTATAAGAGCCGAAGTAGCTCCCACTCGTTTTTGGAGGCAATTGTACATTTCCTAAGTGGACATTTTCCAAGCGACAATTCCCAAGTAAAAAAATGAAAGGAGGACAATTCCCAAGTAAAAAATGAAAAATCACAAGAGACATTTCCAAATTTTTACTTGGGAAATGTACCATTGCCGTTTTTGGGCATAACTTGGTCAAATTAAAAGATTTTTCAATAATTTTTTTAAATTCACCCAATTGTCTCAGCTACACACGGGTGGCAAAATTTTCGGTGCCCGAAGCGTGTATGAAAATGCATTGAAGCGAAAACTTGATTTTTCCCTTAAAGGGGGAACCATTTGGGGGTCATTCTCCGAAAATTTTTTTTCGATATGACCTATATAAGAGTAAAATCATGAGAGGAATCGATTGCACTCTCGAATCGTGAAAAACGCTTCCTTGACCCTGATTCAGGGAAGGTGGTGGGTCGCTTCAAAAAGTATTGAAGCGAAAATCAAACATTTTTGGATTTTTATGAGAAAACCGTCTATTCTTAGGTTTTTCTAGGCGGGGAATCGATTGCACACACTCCCAAAGCGTGAAAAGGCTTGCTTCACCTTGTTTTCGCGAAAATATCGATTTTTTTGGGGCCCAATTTACGGCCAATCTCGAACAAAATATTTTTTATCATGATATAACCTATATACGGGTAAAACACCAATTCCTTCCCTGAATCAGGGTTAAGGAAGCGTTTTCACGCTTCGGGATTGCGTGCAATCGATTCCCCCGCCTAGAAAAACCTAAGAATCGACGGTTTTCTCATAAAAATCCAAAAATGTTTGATTTTAGCTTCAATACACCCACCACCTTCCTTGAATCAGGGTCAAAGAAGCGTTTTCACGCTTCAGAAGTGCGCACAATCGATTCCTCGCATGATTTTACCCTTATACAGGTCATATTGAAAAAAATTTTTTCGGAGAATGACCCCCAAATGGTTCCACCCTTTAAGAAATAGCGGAAACATCAAATTCTTATGGTTTTTTAGCTATGTCTTAAGAACTTTGAAATTTCACTATGAATCTGTTTTACGAGATTTTTTAGGGACTACTGTTTTTCGATACGCTCTACAAAACGGCATACTTAATTGTCAAAAATTCCTTAAGGGAAAAAATCACGTTTTCGCTTCAATACACAGACTTATTCAAAAACCATAGAGAGTTTCGGATACCGAAAATTTTGCCACAAGCTGAGAAAATTTGGTACGTTTAAAAAAATTATCGAAAAATCTTTAAAATTAACCGAGTTATGCCCAAAAACGAGTGTAACACGAACCGTGGGATACCTTGTAGATCTGTTGCGAAAGATCGCAAGTATTTTATTTCAGATTATACCTTGTTCTTAGAACAAGGTATAACGACATTCACCCTTTTTTCGTTCTGGCTCTGTTTTAATGTTTATGCAACTAAAGCTATCTCGATTGGCTTATTTTATGGAACGCCGACACATATGCCATTTTATCTTTTTATCAAAACAATAGACCGTAGGCTACAACTTTTTCTTCCCTTTTCTTATAATCGAAACTTTTATGACATCATTTTTATATGAAACTTGTTAATATATGTAATTTTAGTTGTAAACATTTTATAAGTTATACACTCAACTTTGGTAATTACGCACCCAAAGCTATTGAGGAAACTCAACAAGATCTAGACCTATCTCTATACCTATCGAAAAACGTTTAATTTTTTATCCTTACAATAGTCGGATCATGAAGCACTTCAATAGCCGTCCAACGGATTGGGAGGCTAACTTGTCGTTGTAGCGTTGTAGGTGGTGAAATATATTCGTACTCAAAATTGCATTTTCTAGAGAGACCAAAATCGGTAATTTTTACAATAGTGGTTGAAATATCGAGTCTAAAATCAAAAATTCTTCATCAAAAGCTTAAAAATGGTAGAAATCTTACAAACAATTACGAGCAGCTAAATCCCTATGAATTAAGTGCTTATGAGTAAGGTATTCCATGCCATCGGCAATCTGAAGGATGTAAGAGAAGAAATCTTGTATCGATGGTCTCTAAATTCATAAAAATTCGTTTTTACAAAGTAGCGAAAAAATACATTCGACTCATTACACAAATAACTATGTAAATCTCCGCCCGGCATAAATTCAGTGACCAAATGAAAATTTCCGTGAAAATCATCCGTGAAATATCCAATAAATTTGACAATATTTTTATGCTCACACTCGGAAATCAAATTCATCTCACGAAGAGAGTCTTCCGTTTCAAATCGCATGTTGTGGATGTTCTTAACAGCGACTTGGATTTCATTGTGCCCAGGTGGCTGATAACTCATCAATTGTACAACTGAGGAGAAGCCTTAAAAAATATGAGAAGGAAGATAATATATGAGTAAACTTTATACCTTGTCCTAGTTTTCTAAGTCTTATTAAATGGTTTGGGTCGATGATTTCTAAAAAATTATTGTTTTGATGAAAATATTGGGTTTATTTATAAGTACAGGATGTTCAAGCATGAGTTCCCCGATAAGAAAGCTCGATATCTCAAAAACGCAAAACTCTTATCAAATACCGTCTTTTGCAACTTCCTAGTTCCACTACTATGTTTTATGGACATATGTGTTTGAATTTTCAAAGTGGTCTGGGTATGAAACGAAAATTTGAATTTAAATTCCTTTAGGAATTTTTGAAAAATAACACCGCCAATCGATAGAGCGTGTTGAAAAACGGTATTACCCCAATTTTTGTGAAAATCGGAGATACACTTTTCGAGAAAATTCAATCTAAAGTTTGCTCAAAATGGCCGCAAATTGCATAAATTAACGGTCAAATATGCAAATGTTGGCTCTATTGATTGTCGGTGTTATTTTTCAAAAATTCCTAAAGGAATTCAAATTTTCGTTTCATTACTCAGACCACTTTGGAAATTCAAAAAAATATGTCCATAAACGGGGTGATGGGACTAGAAAGTTGCAAAAGACGGAATTTGATAAGAGTTTTGCGTTTTTTGTTATATCAAGTTTTGTTATCTGCTAGGTTGTACTGCTAGGGACACCCTGTAGAACTTCAAGGGAATATTTTTAGATATTGGTTCTTTTTTTTAAATGCATAAAAAATCACGACTTTCATAAAAATGACTTTTTGATACCCAAATTTCCCGAGTAGACTGTCCCTTTAAGTAGGATATCGTTTTTCGGCGTTTTTATCTGAAATCTTCGCACAACTTACTAGATTGTTGCCTATCTACTGAATTATTAAATGTTGGTATATAATTATGGGAATTTTCATGGATTCTATCAGGTCTTGTAGCCATTCTCTAAATTTTGATTAAAACACGAGTTCTAAAAAAGGTCATTAAAAAACATATTTAAAAATTATACTCGATGAAATTTTTTTGTTAAAAACCATAACAATATGACTATGCCAACTAAAGCAATCACAGATACAATCGAGATGATAATTTTTATCGTTCTATAAAAATTAAGGAAATTTGGAACTAGTATCGATTAGGTATCCCACTGAACGTGAAATTTTTCGAAAAAATTTTTTTTCATCATTTGGAATTGACCCCTCTAGGGGTAATTTTATGCTGGGAATCCGAATTTCACATTTCCGAGACCTGAAAATCTTTCCCCCAATCAAGAAAAGGCTATTTATATGACGTGGGGCCACACTTTTGACAAGAATCACATGCTTTACGTCATATAAATAGCCTTTTCTTGATTCGGGAAAAGATTTTCAGGTCCCGGAAATGTGAAATTCGGATTTCCCGCATAAAATTATCTCTAAAGAGGGCAATTCCAAATGATGAAAAAAATTTTTTCGAAAAATTTCACGTTCAATGAGATACCTAATCGATACTAGTTTCGAAAATTTTTATTAAAAAAATATTAGCTACTCTGTATTATTAGAATCGGGCTTCGGTGTAGAACTACCATCATTATTATGTTGGCTAATTACAGCTTCTTCAACAAAATTCATAATAAGTTGAAAAATGAAAAATTTTAAAAATAGTTAATAATTAATCCAAAATATTTTTTCACAATTATTGAAGTGAAAAGAACATGGAGTCGATTTAGAAAATTAAATAAATTTGATTCAAGAGAGTTCCAATTTGTTAAGAAGTGTTTTTTTTGTTAAAAGAAAAATGATTTTCTGAGAATAAGTGTAAAGAATGTCTTATCAAATTTTTAACACTAGAATTTTTTTTGATAACACAATACCTTAAAAATCGATTAAATTTTGGAATAAAAACATCTTCAAATAGCTATCCAACCACAGGGTAACACTTCACATCAAAGGTTCCCCCAATCTAAAAAAGGGCACTTCCTGAGACCAAAATTGAAAATGAGCGTGCATCGTGTTCCCAATACCGAAAAATACCGAATACCCGAATACAAAATCAGTCAATTCTGAGAAACCTATTAGAAGATTGATTTTTTGAGCTTTTTTGGATGTGGGGGGGGGGGGGGGGGGGGTATCCACCTTATAGTGTATACATAAGTCAAAATCGAAAAGTATCATCAGGATCGTGTTCTCCATGTTGAAAAACCCATGAGTACAAAAAATTAGCTAATTTTGACCTATTCTTGCAAAGATAATTCGGTATAAAATGTTGTGTCAGAACTTTTAAGAGCTCCCTGTATTAGGAAAATACTAGATTGTAACCAAATGAAACGTAGTATTCATCAATATGAAACTTCAAGATCTCTATACTTCGTATAGAGATCTTGAAGTTTCATCTCTCGAAGTGCTTCAAGCGGGTTATTCATCTTCTTGACTGTTTATTGAAAGATTCAGCGGTAATTTGGTTTGTAAGTAGTTTCTTTTTATAGATTTTAATAGGCATCTCTGCGCGATCGTATTTTGGCGGGAAAATTTCGCGCCCTTGCAAATCAGGCACAACAGCTTTCACGTCAATAAAATTGAAAAAATCATAAAAATCACATATTTATGAAGTATAAAAGTCTCATTTTCACGAAAAGTATTCGTTTTTACGCGTCGGGAATGCGCTCAATCGATTTTCGCATAAAAATATCCCTAAATGCTTGATTTTGGAAAAAATTTCCGACTTCAGAACCCTGTCATTTGCAGCACTGATTTTTTTTAACTAAAGGATCACCAAAATTGTTCAAAATTACTAATTTTTAACAAAAAAATTTAACATTTTTCATTAAAAAATTGCAATTTTCTGAGCATTTTCAGCTAATAAACATACATTTTGACAAAAAAATTTGTGAGGTATTTTTAATTTTGAGAATTTTCATCTAGAAAATTTTTGACATCAAAACAACTTCACCAATGTGTTCAGTTGCTAAAAGGGTTTATCAAAAGGTTTATCCTAGTGTCCTAGATCGGACGGGCAACTTCCTTATTCACTGCACTATGAGCGACAACTTTTTTGTCGTTCGGGGGGGGGGGGGGGTAAAAAAATCCAAAAAATTGATAACGTAATATCAAGACAGCCCCTAACTTTACAAATCTTGTCGAATTTTGATCAATATTAGATTTTTTGTTTTGTCCATAACTTTATCTATTGATTTTTTTGGCAAAAATTTTTTCCTGCCCCTAGGGTATGTCTTAATAACAGACAATAGCTATACTGTGAGCACATTTTGTTTGTGAGTCCACAAGCTCACCATTGTCTAAGCCATCAAATTATCCCCCATAAAAGCATCTTCAAAAATCGCACGCGCAATTTTGTCGAAAACGGAACAGATTCCGTAGTTTATGTTGATCCGAGACGATGATAAAAACCCTAATGATGTGTGGCGTAGTTGATGTTTGAAGCTTGTTTTACCTAAAAATTTTCTTCCTACATTTATGTCAACGCATAATGTTTTGATTCAATGTGAAATTTTGGATGTTTAGAGCTGTTTATGAAAATTTTTTTTATGTGTTAGGAAAAAATTTTTGTCAAGATTTTTCGAAATTCGGTTCTCTTTGATCCGCCAAAAAAATTTCATCTTTATTGTCGGAAAAAAACTAGGTTATTACGCAAATAAAAAACTATCAAATTGGTTTATTTAATCGACAAATTTATAGGCGCCAAAAAATGCCTGGAGTAAGTTATTTTAAATTTATTTTTATTGAACGACCACACAGGGATGCCAAAAAATGGAAGAGGTGATCAAAAATTTTTTTAGCACAAAATAAGATGACCATCGTGTTTAGCACCCTCGAAAAGCTCTAAACGACATCCATCATGCCGGGGTCAAAATAAACCAATGTGATTTTAATGAACGACCTCGCAGGGATGCCAAAAAGTGAGATAAAGGATAGAAATTTTTCCATGCAAAAATAATACCACCAACATGCTTGGCGCCCCGAAAAGCTCTAAATGATACCCGTCAAGTTTTGTCTGATTCAGGGTTTTCGCGTCAATACACGATTTTTCAAAAAAATTTAGTTTTTACTCAAAGCATTGTGAGTGTCGTTTGAAATCGGCCATGTTGAACACGATGGTGATATTATTTTTATCTCAAAAATTTCTCAATATTTCAAAAATTCGCAAAATCAAAAATGGCCCAAAATTTTTTTTACCAAAAATCAATATCATGTGTTCAGTACCTCTAGATGACATCCATATAAAAAATCAAATTTTAAAAATGCATCTAGTCGCTTATCCACTAGACCATGAAGCACCAGTTTTAGATGCCTGGTTCGATCCTCACATGGGGTCACCAAAATCCAAAAATTCCTCAAAATTTTTGCATTTGTGTAATTTTTTATGCTGAAAAAGAATGTGACAAACATTTTAGGCAATTTCTGGCAATGGAATCTACGATTGGGATTTTTCGGCAGAACATTTATTCAAATTATATACAGCCAATTTAGCTTGGAGTCTATTTTTGACCTCAACAGCAATACATGCAATTTTGTTGATCGCTAGCCCACTGTAAAAAGTTGCAAATTTATGAGAAAAAAATCAAATTTTTAAGAAAAAATCAAATTTTAAAAATTCAAAATTTAAAAAAAAAAACACTTTTTTTGAAAAAAATCAAATTCAAAAAATTTCAGGCAAGCCGTATACAAATGGGTTAGACGTCAAAGCAGTGATAGCGATACTCCTATTCCATATTTATGTGGACTTATTGGGTAAATTTTAAAAAATTTTCAATTTTGATGAATTCTTCGATTTTTAACAAATTTGTCATTCTTAACGATTTTTTAATTTTTATTGATTTTTTAAATTTTTAATTGATTTTAAAGATTAAAACAAAATTTTAACACAGGTTTTTATTTTGCAAAAATTTATATTTTTTGGAGGAGTAAGGGCAAAAAGTTTTGAGTGCAGATGGGAATCGAACCTGAGGGCACATTTTAAGAGCCGAGCGTTTTCGCCACTCGGCCATGCAAGCGCCTTATTTGTTAAATTAAATTGCAATGACAAGTCTTCCGTTAAACATGATATGGGGCTAAAAAATTATTCTTGAAGGGTACCCCCATGTTTTGAGTCATTTTTCTTCTCTCACCGATCCCTATCGATTGGTATAGGTCGTGACGGAATTGGACTTAAGGTGACGGAGATAGCACAAACAGATAGCGCGTTTAATGTTTTAGGATTGATTTTGTTTGAATTTTAAACATTCTTTGAATTTTTTAGTTTTTACAAAATTTGAATTTCTTTGAAAAAAAATGACTTTTTTCAATTTTGAATTAGTTTATTATTGAAATTTTGAATTTTTTCCTAATTTTTTAATTTTTAAAAAAAATTTTACATTAAAACGATTTTTCCAGACCCCCAAAAATTTAGATCCCTCTTATGGTTGCGCTATGCAATTTTCATCGAAGATCTCAAACTCATCCTTCTCCAAACCTATGCTGTTGTAATGCAAATTTTCTTCATCAATGTGATGATTGTTTACCGCACAAAAAGGGTAGGGTTCGTTTTTGAAAAAATAAAAGATAATTATAGTTCCAGAGAAAACTGCTTCGAACTTTTGTGATTATTGTTGTCGTCATGACATCTTTGTTTTTATATGTGTCCTTATTGTCCGAAGAGGATGGTCGGAGATTAGTGGGCAGATGTGCAAGTGGGGCACAAATAGCTGGGTCTTTGGTCTGCCCATATCTAATAGTGAGTAAAATTTCGAGAAAAATGAAAAATTTGGATATCGCCATCATGTTCAGCACCCCAGAAAAGCTCTAAACGACATCGATCAAGCTATATTTTTGAATTTTGCTTGATTCAGGGTTTTCGTATTAATACACAAATTTTCAAAAAAAAGGTTCATTTTTAACCCAAACTATGGCTTTATGGGTGTCGTTTAAAGCAAAGCGACATACTGAACATGATGGTGATATGTAAAAAATTTTCTGACTAGTATTCCAAAATTCACAAAAATTAAAAATGTTTCAAAAATTTTTTTCAATATCACCATCGTGTTCAGCACCTCGAAAAAGCTCTAAACGATACCCATATTGTTATATAAAAAATCAAATTTTAAGAGCGCTCTAGTCACTTATCCACTGAACCATGAAGCATCAGTTTATAGATGCCTGGTTCGAACCCATCCGGTGGTCATGAAAATCAAAAAGTCCTCAAAATTTTTGCACTTGTTTAATTTTTCATGCTGAACAATTATTGTGAAAAATTTTTTCAAATTTTTGCAAAAATTCAAAAATTGCATAAAAATTTCAAAAATTTTAGTACAAAGCAATCTCGACTAAAGTCATAGATTTCGTTCCGATGGCTCCAGTTGCTTTTACTTGGGTTATGGAGCTGCATGCTATTGTATATAGTATTGGGATAAATGATTTTTATATGCTGGTAAATTTTTAGATATTAGGGTACCAAAATTCCGAAAAGGTGTCAAAATGTTTTAAAAAATGTCGCCAATCGATTCAGCTCGTTGAGCGCTTCAAAACGAGTACCATATCATGGTGATTTGGGGATTTTGACCTATGGCCGAGTGGCTAAAGAACTCGGTATTAACTCATAGGGCGATGGTTCGATCCCACGCCAAAAAGTCATTTTTTATTTTGTTGCCAAAAGTGAAAATTTTTGCATATCCACATTTTTATGCGGGGAACACGATGGCGCTGATATTTTTCGATGAAAAATTTCAGAAAAATTTGAAAAATCGTCAGATTTTTTATCTGATCAGAATTTTGACTTGCCTCCAAAATTTTAGCTCGCCAACACAATTTTTTGTTGTATGGATGGGTGTTTGCTGTCGATGTTTTTTATATACCCCACCGAGAAAGCGAGGACTGGCAAGGTGAACGATTTATGACAAAAATGGAACAGACCGTTTCTTCAGCTCTCATTTTCGCCCAACTGGACCCGAGAAAATGGGCAAAAGAAAACTGGATAGCTTCAAGCAAGAAATGCTTTTCTTATATACCTCAACTTGGTGTAGTGATGCAACAATTTTTGAAATTTCGTGAAATTTCGTTAAATATTTTGGGTGCTGCTGTTCGTATTGTTTTGACGGGTACCCGAAACAAATTTTTTACGGAAAAATTTTTTTATAATCTTTAAAAAATGGGAAATATCACGGGTACCTGTAATTTTGTAAAAATTTTTAATAAAATTATTTCTATTTTCTCCCAAATTTTATCACTCATCAAAGTTGAAAAATTATTTGTAGAAATTGATGATGTTGGGGGAGTGAAAGGCTTAGGTTTAGTCTTAGGCTTAGGTTTAGGCTTAGGCTTACTCTAAGGCTCAGAATTATGCTTAGGTTTAGGTTCAAACTTAGGCTTAGGCTTACGCTCAGGATTAGGATTAGACTTAGGCTTAGGATTAGGCTTACACTTAGGCTCAGGATTAAGATTAGGCTTAGGCTCAGGCCTACTCTAAGGCCCAGGATTATGCTTAGGTTTAGGTTCAAACTTAGGATTAGGCTTATACTTAGGCTTAGGCTTATACTTAGGCTTAGGCTCAGGATTAGACTTTGGCTTAGGATTAGGCTTACACTTAGGCTCAGGCTTAGGCTTACGCTTATGCTTAGGCTTAGGCTCAGGATTAAGCTTCCGCGTACATTTATCTTTGCTAAGTCACCATGGATGATGATTTTTTTACTACTATAATTTCCCTATATATTCCTCATTTCTATCAAAAACACCGCCAATTTTCCTTATGCTCGAATGAGGCCGAACTTCCGGCATTTATATCGACTTTTTGACATCCATGAAAAGCGCACTTTTCCATTTCAACCACAAATTTTGATTCTATGTGTATATACCAGTTGTTTCGATTTTCTCTTTTTCTATCTGTGTCGATTTATTTTCTACCCTTGACGCTGTCACTGAACTGTTATTCTTGCTATTTTTCCTACAATGAGGTCTTTGATGCGGACAATGTGAATCAGTGGTGTACGAATGGCACGCTGAAGCTGAAAGATGAGACTGAGGTGGTGAAACCGTGTGCGAATTGGGAGAAATACTGTATCGTAAGTTTTGAAAAAAAATTGAACTTTTTTCAGAAATTTCAAAATCGAAATTTTTTAGACCTCTATTACAACAATGCTTAACTCGTTTACTTCAGTTCAAAGACAATGTGGTACAAGATGTCAGAAAAATTGCGACAATGTCGGATATGGTAATAGTCGGGTAAAAAAGTTTTAGAAAATTTACCTCCTCCCCTCGAGGAAAGAGGGGGTATTTGTTTAAAAAAAAATCAAATTTTCACCAAAAACATTTTTTAGATAACCTGTTACAGCTGCTGCAAAAAGGACAAGTGTAACGACGAGTATAGCCTCAATTTCTATCAAAAAGTGATGTCTCAACAATACACCCACTGGACGGTACCGGTTCGAGGCGAGAAGGAATTCAACAAAAAAAAGAGATTCATTTTTCCTTATTGATATTTTGGATTTTCAATTCTGTATAGTCACGGCGCATCAAATTTTCGAAAAAGTGCAGACAAGGGTCAAAATTTCAACAAAAAAATTTCGCCAATCGACTCAGCTTGCCGAGCGCTTTAAAACGAGTACCATATCATGGGATTTTGGGGTGAAATCCGTGAAAAGTGAAACAAATCCCATGGCCAAGTGGCTAACGTCTCGGCCTTAACTCATAGGGCGCGGGTTCGATCCCATGCCCAAAAGTCATTTTTGATTTTGTTGTCAAATTTCATGAAAATTTTTGCATATCTACATTTTATGTGGGGAATACGATGGAGCTATTATTTTTCCATGAAAACTTTTGGAAAAATTGGAAAACTCGAAAAATCTAGAAAAAACGAAAATCGTGTTTTTATAGTTTTTTCGATTTTTTCAAAATTGTCATGGAAAAATAATAGCGTCATCGTGTTTCTCGCATAAAATGTGAATATGCAAAAATTTTCATGAATTTTGACAATGTTAAAAAAATAACTTTTGGGTACGGAATCGAACCCGCGCCCTATGAGTTAATGCCGAACACTTTAGCCACTCGGCCATGAGTAAAACCCACAAAATTCCCCTCCCCCATGATATTGTACTCGTTTTGAAGCGCTCGGCGATCTGAATCGATTGGCGAAATTTGTTTAATTTTGACCCTTGCCTGCACCTTTTCGGACATTTGATGCTCCGTGGTCCGTTTCTCCTCATAAAAGAAAAAAGACCGCATGCGATGGCCTAAGCCTAATGCTAAGCCTAAGGCTAAACCTAAGGCTAAGACTAATGCTAAGCCTAAGATTTGAAAATTTTTAGTGCCGTAAAAGCAAAAAATGCTCAAAAATTTATGCTCTATCACATCAACTCCCCAAAAGTAGACTGGCCCTTTAAATTTTCCATTTTTCAAAAGTTTACTCATTTTATAGCAATTTAAAAAAAGTGCCCAAAATTGAATGAGTAAGTATTGTTTTACTCACACACACCACCCACTTCATTAAATTCAGTAATCCTAGCTCTTTCTTCCGGGTCATTTTACGAATGATTATACGGAACGGAAACTTGTTCCATTGTCAATTTTCTTGTTCGGATGCACTTTTCTTTTTTTCGAAAAAATTGATGTCATTTTTTGCTTGTGCTTTGATTTTTAAAAGTGAACAAATTAGTTTAAGCTATGTCTAAGGCTCTCTAGCATCTTTCTAAAAAGTTCTTGAACCAAACAATTTCCTTCCCACTTCCATAGGCCAGTATCATTCTCGCACTAGTACCCTCCTCCTTGTACAGCTATGGGGGGCCCGCGACCATGCCGAATTTAGGGCGCCAGTACCCTCCTCCTTGTACAGCTATGCTAATAAGACTTAATTTTTCTGGTTCAAATTTTTTATACACCCAATACCTCCAATTTTACACCTACTTCGAAAGCACAATCACAAATTAAATCATGACGTTTTCATCGTCAAATTTATACAGGGTGTCCCAGTAGGTTGGGATTATCATTGAATTGAGGGTTTCTCGTCATCCAATCGGTCATTTTTGATGTGGTTTTTTGTAGGAGAGAAGCGCTTAGACGATTCTGCTTCAGATCTTATAAAAATATTCAAAATTCGCGTTTTCTGTTATGCGAATTTTTCAGTTTGAAGTTTTTCAAGCAACTTTTCTCCGTCTTCCCAATAAGGTAGAGATTGGATTTTAACATAATCTGATAGCTTAGTGATGCCCCAACAAAGTAAAAAAACTGTATCAAAAAATCTTTTAACAATGATGAGAAATAGAATTGTCAAAATTGAGAAAAAATGATAAAGAATTTAAGTTTCTCGAAGATGTGGCCTCAGTGGCGCAGTAGGTTGCGTATTTTGCTGCTGCCCGAAAGGTCGCGGGTTCGATACCCAGCTTTATCGCTTGGTTTTTGCTCCAAAAATTGGTCTCAAATTTGACAATTCTATTTCCCATCGCTGTTAATTGAGACCAATTTTTTGGGCAAAAACCAAGCGACAACGCTGTGTATCGAACCCGCAACCTTTCGCGCAACCTACTGCGCCACTGAGGCCATGTCGTCCACAAACTTAAATTTTTTATCATTTTTTCTCAATTTTGACAATTCTATTTCTCATCATTGTTAAAAGATTTTTTGATACGGTTTTTTTACACTGTTGGGGCATCACTAAGCTATCAGATTATGTTCAAAATCAAATCTCTACCTAATTGGGAAGACGGAGAAAAGTTGCTTTCAAAACTTCAAACTGAAAAGTTCGCATAACAGAAAACGCGAATTTTGAATATTTTTATAAGATCTGAAGCAGAATCGTCTGAGCTCTTCTCTCCTACAAAAACCGCATCGAAAATGACCGATTAGATGACGAGAAACCCTCAAATCAATGATAGTTCCAACCTACTGGGACACCCTGTACATTCAATTTTTCAACCGCTTCTAATGCTAATTATTCGTAGAAAATACGCCGTCATTGCCACAGGACATTGGTTGTGTTCATTCGATTAAATTTTTAACGAGCCATTTTGCCCACTTAACAAGTGCAAATTGAATTTTGGCGGCTTTTACTTAAAGCTTTACCAATTTTCGTGCGGTATTTCTGGGGATATAAAGGGTCTTATGAAAAGTTATGTCGTGGAATTTCTCGAACAAATTTCTTCTCGGAATCTTGCCGACAAAATTTGATAAATTTCTATGGTTTCACAATGTCGGTGTTGGTGGTACTTGATGGAAATGAGAGGAAAGGCCTTACGTAGAATTTTTCTTTTATACGCTTGGAGGTTAAGACGTATTAAAAAGTGTATTGGCTTGTTATGTAGTGACGATTTTTTGCGCAGCTAGAGAGAATTTTTTCTGAGAAAAACGCGATAACACCCAAAAATGGCTCAAAATTTTTTTTTCAATATCACCATCGTGTTCAGTACCCACGAAAAGCTCTAAGCGACACTCAAAAGCCATATTTTTGAATTTTGCTTGATTCAGGATTTTCGTGTTAATACACAGATTTAGCACACAAAAAATTCAATTTTAACTCGAACTATGTCATGATGGGTGTCGTTTACAAGGTGTATTAAAAAACCGGAACTTGTGAACCCACGTGAAAATTTTTTTGGAAATGACCCCTCTAGGGAATAAAACATGCGGGAGAATCTGAAGTTGACATTGTCGAAGCAAAAAACGCTTCCCTGATTCAGGGTAGGCCTGTGTATTGAAGCGAAAAGTCTTAAAAATCGCATTTTTGAGACTTTTCGCTTCAATATGCAGACCTTCCCTGAATCAGAGAAGCGTTTTTTCGCTTCGAAAATGTCAACTTCGGATTCTCTATATGTTTTTACCCCTGGAGGTGTCATTTCCAGCAAAAAAAATTTTCGAACAAATTTTCACGCGGATGGTCCCCCTCCTATTGTGTAGTAGAATTTTCAACTTTTTTCATTTTTGGCAATTTTTAAACGTTTACCCGTTTACACTCTTTTAAATTCTCAAATTTCAAAAAATTTTATTAATAGGTCATCAAATTTTTNAGCTCCGAATTTTCAACTTTTTTCATTTTTGGCAATTTTTAAACGTTTACCCGTTTACACTCTTTTAAATTCTCAAATTTCAAAAAATTTTATTAATAGGTCATCAAATTTTTGGAGTCTAGTATGTCCATTTGTTTATTTAATCCCATCGGTTTGTCTAATCCAAAATTGCAAAAAATACGTCAGATGAACTTTTTTTGGTATATGGAAATGCGTGCAATTTTTCTTCTAAAATTTCATGAGGCTATAAATTAAGTTGCCAATTTCAAGTTGGAAGATTTTTTGCAATTTTTTGTAACAAAATTTAATTTTTGTCTAAAAAATTAGAAATCAAAATTTTCACCATTTTCAAATAAGCATCACCATCGTGTTCAGCACCTTCGAAAAGCTCTAAACGACACCCATCATGTCATATAGAAGATAAACTTTAAATTTTATCATTACTCCCTTATCCGCTAAGCTACGCGTACACCTTATAGGTCACTGGTTCGATTCCCTGAAGATCATGAAAATTTTAAAAATGTCTAAAATTTTTGTACTTGTGTAATTTTTTATACTGAACAAAATTCTAAGAAAAATTGTCTAATTTTGGCAATATTTTGGGCTCAAAAAGAGGGTCTAAAATTGATCAAGATCGAAAAATTCTTTCATAATCTTGTTCAGCATGAAAAATTACACAAGTGCAAAAATTTTGAGCTGTTTTTGAAATAACTGACTCCATCGAAGATTGAACCAGGGTCTATAAAATAGTGGAGCATGGTCTAGTGGGAAAAGTGCTAGAGCAAAATTTCAAATTTTGATATTTTATTGACAATATGAGTGTCGTTTAGAGCTTTTCTGGGGTGCTGAACACCTGGTGAGGTTATTTTTTGCTAAAAAATCTTCTGGTCCCCTATCCTATTTTTGGCATCCCTGCGTGGTCGTTTCCCAAAAAATTAGTTTCGTTTAGAGTTTTTTCCTGACTTCGAACATAAAAAACTGATCTAAACCTTGTTTGAGTCGTTTTTTAGACGTAGAAAATGTTTTTTGAATAAAAAATTCAAACTTGTGTGACACGAGTTTCTTCACCGATACCATAATGGTTACTTCCGTTCTATGTCATTTTAAATAAATTATTATGTTGCTAAAGAGTACCAATTTGTTGCTATGAGCTGAATTCCTTTTCTCACATAACAAGTCGTTAATTTTTGACAATGAGGTGAAACAAGTTTTTTATGAGAATTTTTTTATGGGAATTTTAACGGATATACGTTGGTGTCAATTTATAGCTTATCTATAGTTTGTTTTTAAACTTTTTTTATTTAATAAAAATAAAATTTCGCCCTCTGGGGATTGAACCCTTCTTGTTCAAGATTTACTCCTGCACCATGGGTGAACTTTTTTTCCTCTTACAAGTAACACTATCAACTTGTTACCTTCCGATTTTGACGAAACCGGTCTCAAACGATTCTTCATACCAGACTTGATTATAAAATTTTTTGGAATTTTGTCCCCATAGAGCTTCCTCGAGGAGATATGAGCGTTTGAAGTTTGTTGAATATACAGTAATTTGAATCGATTACTAAGTTTGCCTGAGTCAATAAAAGTTTGTTTATTGAAACGAAAATATCGGACATGAAAAAATTCAAAATTTACAGACCCGTTTGGGATGAGCGATAGCTCATTGAGTTCCTTATGTTCTCAGGAATTCAATGAGCTATCGCTCACCCCGAACGGCTCGGTAAATTTTGAATTTTCTAATGTCCGATATTTTCGTTCCAATAAACAAACTTTTATTGAATCAGGCAAAATTAGTAATCAATTCAAATTACTGTATATTCAACAAACTTCAAATGCTCATATCTCCTCGGGGAAGCTCTATCGGGACGAAATTCCAAAAAATTTTATAACCAAGTCGGTATGAAGAATCGTTTGAGACCGGTTTCGTCAAAATCGGAAGATAGCAAATTGATAGTGTTACTTGTTAGCTATGAAATGCCCTATATATGTCAAACTTTTCAAGTTCACTTTCTCTAGTTTAATTACGTAAAAATGTAGTCATCTAACTTTTACACAAACAACTAAATAAGTTTACAAGGTGGGTCAAAAAGGGCAATTTGAGATTTTTTCAAAAATTACAAATTTTTTAAATTTTCACCAAAATAGACTATAGGGGTTTTTCTATGCGAGAAATCGATTGCGCGCATTGCCGAATCTTGGAAACGCTTTCCTGACCCTGAATTAGCTCATTTTCGCCCTTCTGAGCTCGTTAGCGCTCGGCTCCTGGTACTTTTATTTTCTATTTATCGCCTTGTTAGCCATTAAGACACTGACACAACATATTTAATCTTCACCTTAATAGATTTATCTCGTGCGTGCCATTTTGATAGTAGTCTTGATATATTGTGCCCACACAAAATGTATTCGGGATTAAACGACCAGCTAATCGGGAAAAGGTTGTCATTTATGTTTTTATGATATATGTAGGCAAATCCAAGCATCTTAGTTTTCAGATATTTCATTTTGTACATTTTTCTTATCAACTTTTGATAAGTTCCAAAAATTTCTGAATCGCTACCGTTTTCGAGATAATTGCATGTGAAGTTGCGATTGTTCATTACAACGAAAACATTTACATCAGTAACATTTCCCTAATTCAATAAAAGTTGTATATTGAAACGACTCATCAAATATTACAAAATTAAAACTTTTCTGTTTTTGCGAGAAAAGGCTTTTCAAATTTTTGCACATTTTCAATTTTTTTCAATATTTTNAAACGACTCATCAAATATTACAAAATTAAAACTTTTCTGTTTTTGCGAGAAAAGGCTTTTCAAATTTTTGCACATTTTCAATTTTTTTCAATATTTTTTTCCCCGCTCTTTGTTCTCGGAAGCCACACGTGGCCGACATCATCCTCCTTCTATGTATGATCAATTTTTCAACTCCTTTTTTAAAGGTTAATATATTCTCACTGAGCATTTAATCTTGTTATACGCTCAGTCCAAATAGAGCATGTATATCGTATATTCAAATTTTCACGTCATGCTTCTTGATGTGTACATCTCTAGTGTAATTATTCATAACTTGACCAAAGCGTAGTTCTTTATATATCATTTTTTGTTCATTGTTTGAGTGGAAAATGTATAAAATTAGTCGAGTTGCTAAGATTTTTTTTCATAAAAATACATGCTAATTTTATTTTTTGAGAAAAAAAATCATCCTTTTTAATTTTGATACATAAAACTTTGGTACTCAGAGAGGGACCCAAAATAACGTTATTTTTTCAAAAATTTTTTCCTGAAAATGACCCCTATTGGGGTAATTTTATAGAAGGGAATCTATTGCGCGCATTTCCGAACCCTGAAAATGCTTTCTTGGCCCTGATTCAGGGAAGGGGTTATGTATAATGGAGCGAAAATGAACTAAAATTTGAATTTTCGCAGGGAAGTCAACATTCCATGGGTTTTTCTAGGCGGGGAATCGATTGCGCGCATTATCAAAGCATGAAAATGCTTGCTTGATCCTTAGCGCCTAGGGGTTTAGGCGCATGACACTTAAGCGCCTAAGGATTATGGTCAAGCAAGCATTTTCATGCTTTGATAATGCCCGCAATCGATTCCCGCCTAGAAAAATCCCTAGAAAGCTGGTTTCCCTGCGAAAATTCGAATTTTAGTTCATTTTCGCTTCGTTACACATATAGTCAACCCTCCGTTTAATAACACTCCTTTTTAATATGCGTTTTTATCAAGTTGTTTGAATATTTCATGTAAAAATTACATAAAAATTAATTAGAATTGCATTATAAATTGTCGAGAAAATGGGGTTACACTTGGAATTGTAACTTTTTTAAACTTGAAGTTGTAAATTGGGTGTTTTTGGTCAAAAATTTATCGATTTTTGGCTTCGTTCTAGCAAAGTATAACCACACTTTTCTAAGGAATTTTTTCGTACTTTCATTTTCTGTACTTATTTTTAAATGAAACATTCATAAAACTTGATAAAAATGAAATTTAGTTACCCCCCCCCCCCCTCGGATGGGTGTCATAAAACGAAGGTTTAACTGTAATCCCTTCCCTAAATCAGGAAAGCATTTCAGAATTCGGGAATGCGCGCATCCGATTTAAAATTACCCTTATAAGGGTCATTTTAAGAAAAAAATTTTGAAAAAATTATCACGTTATTTTGGGTCCCTCTCCTTTAAAAGTACCAAAACTTTTCGTGCTTTTATCATTCTGATCTCAAAATTACAAAAGTGAAAATTTTGTCACGGGAATAGATATGCAAATGTTGAGCACAATATAATTTGTTTAAGATGACAAAATTGTCACCATTGCCATCTTGAACAAATTATATTGTGCTCAAAATTCGCATATTTATAGCCGGTGATAAAAATTGTATTTTCTACAACTTTTTTAGGCCTAGAACAGCATTCACAAAATGCTAAGCATTATATTCAGTATATTAACTATAGTTATTGGTTTGATGGGTAGTGAAGCGTTTTCCTCAGAAATTGGGTAATTACATAACAACCCTCTAAACGTCATTCTTATTCAGAGAATCATAGGTTAATAGCACGAAAACTTAAGCGCAGTTTTAAAAATTATCGCCAACACGGCTGACCAAACTGTGCAAAAAGTTGCGACAAGTGTTATTGAAACTTAGTTTTAAAAAAATTTAGTTTAAAAACACTTTTTAAAGTTATTTATCAATTTTAAAACAAGAAACATTCTTTTTAAATAGTTTCACAACAAATTTTGGATCAATTAATTTTTATCACAAAAATAATCACGCAAAAATAAATTGCTTCAGATGGGAGTCGAACCTGAGCCTTCTCCATAGGAAGCGAGAGCAAAACGAATGAGCCAAGCAGGCTATTTTATAAAGTTTTTAAAATAAATAAAGATAGTTGAATTTTTCTCTATACTAAAACTTTCAAAGGTTCTAACTTTTGATACCATAAGTCATTTTTCGAGATCTTGGGTTTAAAATACGCGCAAGAACAATGAAAATAAAACACCAGAACGATTTTTTTGTTTTTCGTTTAAATAAACGGTTATTAGTTATAAAAACTGCTAAAAAAGGTCAATGTTTTCCGTTTTTCATACTAAAAAGTAGATTTTTTGCCTGAAAAAGAAAAAATCGTTCTGGTATTTTATTTGATCAATTCTTACGAGCATTTTGAGCCCAAGATCTCGAAAAATGACTTATGCTATCAAAAGTTAGAACCTTTGAAAGTTTTAGTATAAAGAAAAATTCAAAGACATTTTTAACATATA
>OZJO01026865.1:0-10496 GCA_900406225.1 Acrobeloides nanus | reverse complement strand
AAAAATCGATTTTTCCGCAACAAATTCAAAAAAGTTTGTGTATTACAACGAAGAGCTTGTACACAAATTCAAATTTCAAACGCAATTATCTCGAAAACTACAACGATTCAGAACATGCCATAGAAACAAAAAATGCTCCATGTTTCATGATCTTTCCGAATATATCATTTTTTCATATCGTTGTAACTGACTGAACGGGTCCTTAAGCCCAAGCACTTAAGCTATAGCTTAAGAAGCTAGACTCAAGCGAATCGACGAAGCTTAAGCAAAAGCTGAGAACCTAAACCTAAGCCCATGAATCAAGCCTTCTATAAAAATATCGTACCTCTAACTTTAGCCGAAGCTTGCCCGAAGACTTTGACATAAACTAAGACCAAAGCACAAAGATACAAAACCTTCATATTCCAGAGTAAACAATCGAACTACCGCTCAAAAATATATTCTGTCACTTTTATATGGAGTTTTGAAGCTATGTTTGATCACCTTATGTTAACATACATAGCTCTTCTACATCAAGCTAACACCCACAGACATTACATAAACAGTTTCTGAGGCGTTCTGTGTTCAGATCCTAGTGTTGGGACCTTTTAGTCCCATTGGGACTATTTAGTCCCAAAAAAATGTAGGTTGGGACTAAATAGTCCCAACCACGTTAGTTGATAAGAATTAATCCTAGTAGAAAAAATCACGTGTGAGATGATCCGTTTAATTTTGAGATTAGGATTCAACCCCGGCTTAGTATCCAAACAAATCCAAAATCTACGAAAAATTATTCAAAATACAATCAAAACATATAAAAACAATTCAATGTTAGCCTGTTCTATCGACAGAATAAAATGTGGTCTAAGTTGATTGCTATTGTTTTACTGGTTGTCTTTTCTTCCTGGGCTTTGCCTATGCTAGATCGACCGGGAAAATGGGGATAGACCGCTCGAAAAAGATTTCTTTTAGCTAATCATGCCTTGTCGGCAAGCCCAGAATGTTCCACCAACGCCTCTGCTGCTTGGGTGGATGTCGTCCTCCTCATTGATACTAGTTCCAACATGGGAAGTGCAAATCTTCGAAAGATCTCGACCGTTGTCTCCCTAGTCATGTCCAAATTCACCATCGGAAATCGGGCGAATATCTCCGCCGGCGAACACAATACTCGAGTAGCGGTGATCACATATGATCATATAGCTAGAATTGTAGCCAATTTCACGGATATCAACAGTCTTGGCGACTTGAGTACAGTTTTGAACAAGATTCAAGTGTCGAATACGGCGGACGCGAATTTATATGAGTAAGAAGGAGTTTTGGATTTAAAAAAAAGTTTTTAGCGCTCTCGAGCAACAGGTTAAATGTACGGATCCATATTTTACCAATGGATCTTGTTCGGTTCCAACTGCCGATATGGATATTGATAGGCCTGCTGCATATGTTGTTTTTGCATCGAATTTGGCTAGATAAAAAAGAGATGATATCTAAGCCTTAGGCTTATGCCTTAGGTTTATGTCTTAGACTTTTACCTTCGAATATGCCTTATGTCTTAGAATATGCAAGTCTTCCTTTTTTAGCTGAAATATGCAAATTTCGAAAAACTAAAATTTAAAGTAAAAATTATAAAATTCGATCTAAATAAGAAAATTTCGAAGAGAAATTACGAAATCCTATCTAAATATTCGAATTTCTATTAAACAATCAAAATTTAGCCAATTGTTACTGCAAATTTCAGAGAAAAAACTATTAGCGATTCAGGGAAAAAACTATTAGCACAAGCTTTTGTTGTAATATACAAAATTTCAAAAATTGCCAACTTCACACGAAATTATCTCAAAAAACTACAACGATTCAGAGCATGCCGTGAAAACAAAAAATGCTTCATTTTTCATGAACTTTCTGAATATAGACAAAAATGTCAACTTTTTTCCTACCGGGCTGGTCCATTTTAAAAGTCCTATCTATCTCTTAAAAATTATGCTCCATTAGATCACGTCAGCCCTTACCCACAACATTTCAGGCACAGCTAAAGCAACGGCCCAGCCTGTAATGGCTGTGGCCTGATGCTTTGGTGGGCTAGTAACTTGATTGTGCTCATTAGGTCGGCTGCTTATACTTATGTACTATTATGTTTAAACAATTTTTTATTGTATTTTAAATAAATTCGACGAAAAAATATGAAAATTCTCGAATTTTCATACAAATGGGAATAAAAATTTTCGGTGCTGTCCACCTTTAGGGGCCCCGACGACCATAATTTGGGGATCGGAAAATTTTTTGTCTCAGAAATTTTATAAAAATGATTTTTCTAAGGCTAATTTTAGGGCGTTTCTCAGGTTTCCTGCGTTTTTCATGGAACGAGAGTGAGCGCATTCGATTCCTCGTGAAAAATTACACCTAGGGGTTTAGTGAAATTTATTTGGGGCGCTAAAAAGCCCAGGAAACCCGAGAAAACGGCATTTTTGAAAAAAAAATCGTTCCTGGTTCGTTTCGAGTCAACTTTATTCATGTTAACTTTATCGTATCAACTTTATCGTGTAAAAGTCGTTTCATGTCAACTTTATGTAAAATAAGCTGAAAATATTTACAATATTTACATAAATTTTTACACTGAAAATTTCAAAATCTAATAAACGATGATAAGAGCTCCACAAGCCAAATTTCTTATCGCAAAGCTTGAGTGATAAATTTTAAAAATCAATTTTTGGTACACAGATAGTTTCTTCTTTTTTTCTTCAAAATGTTGGTTGGAGAACATTATTATTTTGATAGAAGGTACGAAAATGAACTTGGTGGCGGCGGATATGGAGTAGTATATAAGGGGTATGATAGGCGAGTAAGCATTCTTAATTTTATTTTCTATTTTTCAATTTTACTTGTTAGAATAACAATGCTGTCGCTATAAAAGAAATGAGTAAAAGAAATTTAAATATGACAAATATAGAAAGAGAAAAGGAAATTATAATGGTAAGATTTTTATACATTGTGGTGCAAAAAACCGGAATTTTGCGATTTTTCGACCAAATTTTCGCAAAAAAAAAAATTTGCAAAATTTTTCAAAAAATAACCCTATAGGGGGTTTTTCTATGCGAGAAATCGATTGCGCGCATTGAAAAATGTTGAACATGCTTCTCTGACCTTGAATAAGCAAAAAAATATTTTTTCGATTTTTGAGGTTTTTGTGCTGATTCAGGATCAGGGAAGCGTTTTCAGTTCAATGCGCGAAATCGATTTCTCGCATAGAAAAAAATCCCATAAGTTTATTTTAGAAAAATTTTAAAAAAAATTTTTGCGAAAATTTGGCCGACAAAATTCCGATTTTTTCACCACCCTTTATACAGGGTTGCGCAAAAAGTGCACTCTGAATATGCCTGACTTTGGTTCAGAAAAGAATGTTTTTTGAAGCGAAAATTGTCATTTTTCCCTGGATTAGGGTCAGGGACGCATTTTCAGGGTTCGGGAATCAGCGCAATAGATTTCCCTTATTAAATTACCCTCAGTGGTTTCATATTTAGAAAAAATTTCAAGATTCATGTATAATCACCAAAATGCACCTTTTTTGCGCTACCCTGTACATTGAGTCAATTTTAAGCTTCTCCAATCTATAAACCACGAAAACATAGTGAAACATTATCATACCGAAAGTACTGATACATATATCTTAATGGTGATGGAATTATGTGATTATGATTTGGAATCATATTATAACAAGCATAAAATAGTAAAAAGGAGTGACATGAATATAATTTTAAAACAATTAGCAAATGGATTGCAAGTATTATATTCAAATCATATAATCCACCGTGATTTAAAACCTATGGTATCAACATGAACAAAAAAACATCTTTTAAAATGCCTGTTTTTAGAACATACTTTTACATAAGAATAAAAATATTGAAAATCCATTGATGAATGATCTCACATTAAAAATTGCAGACTTCGGAACATCTAGATTTATTTCGAATAACACGCTTGCTACAACTGCAGGTGTTGGTACTTTTAGTTATATGGCGCCAGAATTATATACTCAAGAAGCGTATGATCACAGAGTAGATGTTTGGTCTGTGGGATTGATTACGTATCAAGGACTATTTGGAAGGCTTCCAGAAATTTTAGTAAATTGTTTAGTTATTAAAATTTATTTTCAAATTTAGATTCGAGATCAGCTTTCTTCTTATCTAAATTTTTGGGATGATTTACATATCCGGAAAGAAGAACCTAAAATTGAGTTCTCATTTTGCTGGAATTTAATAGATCTATTACGTAAATCATTAATACGAGATGTAGCTTCCAGGATGCCTATGCTTGATTTTCTTAAGTTAATTTTTGAATTAACAGAAAAGGTATTTTAAATTTTTGTATAAAACCGGGGTATGTGCGACTCCGACGCTCTCAGAATCTCAAGGGGGAGTGGCGAACACATACGGCGTTCAAATAAAAGGGGCCGAGCTCTCCAATCGGAATCTCAGCCGTTACTCCTAGCGGTGACTCCGAGCGGTTTAATAATATAAAAATGTTCTAGCACAATTTCCAGTTGTATCTGGAAAAGTACTAATAAAATTGCGTAAAATTTTAAATTACAGGGTGATTCGGGGCGCTAAAATGCTCAGGAAACCCGAGAAAATTGTATTTTTTGAAAAAAACCCATTTTCTCGGGCTTCCTGCACTTTTCTTAAATCGAGAGTTGACGCATTCGATTCCTCGTGAAAAATTACACATAAGGGTTTAGTGATGTTTATTTGGGGTGCTAAAAAGCTCAGGAAACCGGAGAAAATTGTATTTTTTGAAAAGACCCATTTTCTCGGGTTTCCTGCACTTTTCATGGAACGAGAGTAGTCGCATTCGATTCCTCGTCAAAAATTACAAATAAGGGCTTATTTAACTGTAATAAAAATGTAAATTCATATGTAAATGTAACTGTAAATGTAAAAATTTTTCATTTTCATTTACATTCACATTTACACAAGTGGAGTAATAGGCCCCAGTGTACTCTGGAAAAGTACTAGTAAAATTGCGTAAAATTTTAAATTACAGGGTGATTCAAAAGTTTGTGGACTACAATTTGGTATTGAATTTACGCAAGATATCATTAATGAACTACAACTACATAATTTTCTAACTAAAGACAACAGGCAAATTTTTATTCTTGTGACTGAGTATAATACGCTAAGTGCTATTAAGTTATTTCAAGTTTTGCAAGGGATAACTGAGTACAAGAAAGATGATAGTTATATTTTTATACGTTTAAGTTTTCTATTACAGATACAAGAACATGTAATAGAATCATTTAAATCAGAGTCGAATAACTTGTTAATAATTGATTGTAAAGAAGAAGCTAAATCTATAGAAGAAAAAGATTTACAAGGAATCCAACATCAATTATCTGAAATCATCAATGCAAATATTAAAAAACAAATAGTTCTTATCACTAAGCAAGATAATACTTTAACTGATTTGTTTAAAAAGTATCATATATATCAAAGAGCAACAGATAACAAAAATAGTTTTACCGATCTAACTACTGCATCACAGAAAAAGTTGTTACAAGAGTGTAAAATCATATTGCAAGGGTGTGAGATAAGTTTAATTAAATTAATAGATGAAAATTCAAAAGAACTAATAGATTCAATAACACTAGCTAAGCTGATTAATAATGATAAAATTACCATAGGCCATGAACTAATCAGTTTAGGTGACACTCAAAATTATTATATACCTCGTACATTTAATTACCAAACAGTGATTAAAACAGAAATCTTTAAAGAAGAAAAGAAAAAGGAGAAAAAATTTAAAGAAGAAAAAGTTAAATATTTATTGGCAATCAGTAATATTGATGAAGCAAGACTTAGAAGATTAGTACCAGAAGATCATAAAATCTCTTTGTTTCAAGAATATGATCTGGATAAGAGTAACGATATTAGATCTATTATTTTAAATAATGGCCAAGCAGCAGAGCAATTCAAGAAATTATGCCAACATTATCCAGATCTTAACATTCATTGGCTAAAGAGCGAATCAGATCAACTAATATGGCAGCAATCACAAGGCTCTATATCTGGATTACATCAATTCATAGATGAAAGCCATACTAAGTTCTACTCAGAAACTGAACTGTTGAGTCAAACGGATAAAGTGATGATTATTTCTGATACAGCAGGAATGGGTAAGACTACAGTACTAACTAGTTTATCACAGTTATTCAAGCAACAAGCTCCAGACATATGGATAGTCAGAATTGATTTAAATAATTATACTAAAGAGCTACAAGAGCAAAAAGTTAAGAGTAGTTTTAAAACACAAGATATTGATAAAGCAATTGTATTTCTATCCAATGATATATTAAAGCTAGGAACTCCTCTAGAACAAACTATATTTAAAAGTTACTGTCAGAAAATGATAGTAATGTTTGATGGCTTTGATGAAATCAGTCCAGATTATAGAGAGATTGTAATTGAGTTAGTGAAATTACTAAGAAATAGTACAATAAAGCAGCTTTGGGTTACAACTCGGCCTAATGAGAGAGATATACTGGAAGATAAGCTACAACAGCTTTCCTATAAGCTCGAGCCTTTCTCTAAAGGTGATCAAGTAAACTTTTTGACTAAATTTTGGCAACAAACATCAAGTCTTTCTGAAGTCACTCCAGAACAGCAAGAACGGTTAACAGATTATTCTAGAGCATTAATAGACTTACTAACAAAATCGATAAAATATAAAGATACAGAATTTACTGGCATTCCCCTCCAAACCAGAATGCTTGCTGAAGCTTTTGAGAAGGATTTTGCAGAGTTGATTAAAGCAAAAGAAGCTAAGCTGCAATTACCAGAGAAGCTTGATCTAACTGATTTATATGAACGCTTTTTAAAGAAAAAATATGATATTCAGCTGGAAAAAAGTAAATTAAGTATTAGCCAACCAAACGTAAAAGTCCATAGTGAAACAGAGTACTCGAACTTTATAGAAAAGCATCAAAACTTAGCCTTATATACATTATTTCCAGAAGATAAGGTAGAAATGATACTCTGTGACAAATCTTATCAAGAATTTAGCAAAGAATATCCAGATTTAGCTAAATTAAACGAGAATAATAAACAATTAATTTTTAAGAATAAGAAACTAAAACTCTTATCTTTTATCGATGATATAAAAGAAGGTAAAGCAAATACTGGGATTATTGATCAAATCATTGAAGATAAACCTCACTTTATTCACAGAACTTTTGCTGAATACTTAGTAGGGAAGTTTTTGGTAGCTAGTCTAGATAATGAACCAATAGTTGACTTTGTACTGCAAGAAATTCTTATGCAACCAAATTATCAAGTTACTAGAGCTTTTTTTAATGATCAGTTACCAGAATCTTTATCAGAAAATACTTTGGCACGATATGGAAAACAGATAAAAAGATTATGGCAATCAAGCAAGAAAAATCTTTATAATAAAAAAGGCAAGACGCTTTTACACCTAGCAGTTGAAGAAGGTACTGTAAAAATTATCCGATTTTTCTTGAATAGTCTAAAAGAACATGAAAAAATTCTAAAATCTCTATTGGAAGCCACTACTACTTATGATGGGAGAAAGAAAACAACAGCCTTACATTTAGCTGCTGCAGGGGGTTACTTGGTTGTTGTCCAATGTCTGGTGGAATATGGCGCTGATGTTAATGTTAAAAGCACTACTCGACAATTTTTTGAGCATCTCACAACTGACCAGTCGGCGCTTCACTGGGCAGCTCAAAAGAATAAATGGGATGTTATCAAATGGTTGGTGGAACATGGAAAAGCTAATGTTGAGGCTACAGACAATGATGGCCGGACGGTTCTGCACTGCGCAGCTCAGGGTAACTTAGATATCGTCCTATGGTTGGTGGAACATGGAAAAGCTAATGTTGAGGCTACAGACAAGCATGGCAAGATGGTGCTGTACTATGCAGCTCAAATGAATAAATGGGATGTCGTCCAATGGTTGGTGGAACATGGAAAAGCTAATGTTGAGGCTTCAGACAATGATGGCATGACAGTGCTGCACCATGCAGCTCAAAGGAATAAATTGGATGCCGTTCAATGGTTGGTGNACTTAGATATCGTCCTATGGTTAGTGGAACATGGAAAAGCTAATGTTGAGGCTACAGACAAGCATGGCAAGATGGTGCTGCACTATGCAGCTCAAATGAATAAATGGGATGTCGTCCAATGGTTGGTGGAACATGGAAAAGCTAATGTTGAGACTTCAGACAATGATGGCATGACAGTGCTGCACCATGCAGCTCAAAGGAATAAATTGGATGCCGTTCAATGGTTGGTGGAACATGGAAAAGCCAATGTTGAGGCTACAGACAAGCATGGCATGACAGTGTTGCACTATGCAGCTCAAAGGAATAAATTGGATGCCGTCCATTGGTTGGTGGGACATGGAAAAGCTAATGTTGAGGCTACAGACAAGCATGGCCGGACGGTGCTGCACTATGCAGCTCAAAGGAATGAATTGGATGTTGTCCAATGGTTTGTGAAACATGGAAAAGCTAATGTTGAGACTACAGACAATGATGGCCGGACGGTGCTGCACTATGCAGCTCAGGGTAACTTAGATGTCGTCCTATGGTTAGTGGAACATGGAAAAGCTAATGTTGAGGCTACAGACAAGCATGGCAAGATGGTGCTGCACTATGCAGCTCAAATGAATAAATGGGATGTCGTCCAATGGTTGGTGGAACATGGAAAAGCTAATGTTGAGACTTCAGACAATGATGGCATGACAGTGCTGCACCATGCAGCTCAAAGGAATAAATTGGATGCCGTTCAATGGTTGGTGGAATATGGAAAAGCTAATGTTGAAGCTAAAACCAAGCATGGCAAGACAGTGCTGTACTATGCAGCTCAAGAGAATAAATTGGATGTCGTCCAATGGTTGGTGGAACATGGAAAAGCTAATGTTGAGGCTACAGACAATGATGGCCGGACGGTGCTGTACTGGGCAGCTCAAATATTTAAATGGGATGTTGTCCAATGGTTGGTGGAACATGGAAAAGTTAATGTTGAGGCTACAGACAACCGTGGCCGGACGGTGTTGCACTTGGCAGCTTGTATTTCGAGTATCTTTAATGCCGTCCAATGGTTGGTGGAACATGGAAAAGCTAATGTTGAAGCTACAGACAATGATGGCATGACAGTGCTGCACTATGCAGCTCCATGTAGGAAATTGGATGTCGTCCAATGGTTGGTGGAACATGGAAAAGCTAATATTGAGGCTACAGACAAGCATGGCATGACAGTGTTGCACTATGCAGCTCAAAGGAATGAATTGGATGTCGTCCAATGGTTGGTGGAACATGGAAAAGCTAATGTTGAGGCTACAGACAATGATGGCCTGACAGTGCTGCACTATGCAGCTCAAAGGAATAAATTGGATGTCGTCCAATGGTTGATGGAACATGGAAAAGCTAATATTGAGGCTATTGACAAGCATGGCAACCCAGAGATACAGTGGAACCTCGGATTAACGACACCCTTAAATACCATCATTTCTGGAACTTAATTTTTTCGTTGTTTTGAAGCCTCAAGAATGCGCGGATCGATTGTATGGCTAAAAATATCCTGAGGATCTTATTTCCACCTAATAAAGCAATCAAAATCATAGAGATCCAAAAAGTGAACGTCGGATTAACGACACCACGACGGGTGTTTTTAACCTGAGGTTCCACTGCATCGGTTGTCTATTTAATCTTTGCCAAATAAAATTACCTCTAATAAGACATTTTTATTATCAAACGACATTTGATAAAACAAAACAAAAAAATGCAAGTCTTTCAATGATCATGTTCATAACAGCGTTTTCACGCTTTGGGAGTACGCGCAATCGATTTTTCGCATAAAATTATTTCTAATAAAATATTTTAAAAAATTTCCATCGAGATTTGGCCTTGATTGATTCCCCCTTTAAGATAAATCTCAAAAAGGTCTATGTTTTGTTTTTGCTATAGCTTTTTGCGAATAAATTCATATGAAATGGTTTTGAGCTCATTTGAAAGTGGGCATTCAGAACTTTCAAATGAGCCCAAAACCATTTCATATGGATTTATTCGTAAAAGGTTATAACAAAAACAAAATATCGTACTTTTTGAGATTTGCCCTGTTTTTTTCTTTATATAATACTTTATGTAATACAAAAAAGTCTAAAGCCGGCCATTAGAAGACGCTAGAGTGTTGTACGGAATCAATCTGAACGCAAGAGTAAAAATTGTCAGTACAACGGGGTTATAAATGAGATTTTTTCTGTACAATGGACGCAAGAACTTCTTCGTGTTATGAACTTTCATAAATCGTCAAAAGATTTTAAACTAAAAATTACCTTACCTAAGTACAACGACTTTTTTGTTGTACTGTTGTCCCGTTGTAACTGTTGTACTGACTTGTACTGAACGTAAGAATAAAAATACAATAGCATTCTTGTCGAGATTTTTTCGGTGCGATGAAAGCAAGAGCATATTTGGATGTTTTTTGTCAGCCTTGAAGACAAATCTC
>OZJO01026856.1:0-12869 GCA_900406225.1 Acrobeloides nanus | reverse complement strand
TCAAATTTTGTAAATATTTTGGAACCCCTACAATATGGATGTCAAACGAACGGGGAACGATAAGTAGATTAAGGATTAGTACTGGATTCTTTGAAATTTCAAAATTGTAGTTCATTTTTTAGTAGGGGATACCCCTATTTTTTCAATATTTTAAAATATTTTGAAACCCATACGATATGGGTGTTAAACGAATGGGAACTATTGTTTGACACCCATATTTATACTCGGCGCTGTTCATTTTCTTGGTAGTAATGACAAGGTCCATCTTGCCTTGAGCCGAAAACCCTCCATGAATCATAGTTGATCCACCTCCGAAATTTCTTCGCGAGAAATAACGTGGTTCTTGGCGCAAATCCCCTCAATAACAGTTAATGCCATCTGGACCATCGAGATTCCATTTTTTCTCGTCGGAAAAGATGATCTTAACAATTTTTAAACAGATTATAGGAGGGATTTGCGCCAAGAACCACGTTATTTCTCGCGAAGAAATTTCGGAGGTGGATCAACTATGATTCATGGAGGGTTTTCGGCTCAAGGCAAGATGGACCTTGTCATTACTACCAAGAAAATGAACAGCGCCGAGTATAAAGAAGTTCTGGATTTGAGTTTAATACCGTATTTGGAAGAGCATGATGATATGGAGTTAAAATTTCAACGAGATAATGCTCCGATTCACGTCAGTGGTGAAGCGATGGAATGGTTTGAAGAACACGGAGTCGACATTTTTGACCATCCATCGTGTTCACCGGATTTGAACCCGATGGAGAACCTATGGGGAATCCTTGTACGTGAAGTTTACGCAAACAACCGCCAATATGATGATGTAGAAACATTGCAAAATGCGATTTTTAAGGCTTGAGACAACATTAATGATGAAACATTACAAAACTTGGTCGATAGCGTGAAAAATCGAGTCTATCAAGTCATTGAGCGTGGTGGAGGCGTTACTGACTATTAGAAAATGTTTTTCAATCGGTTTTACATAACAATTCCATGCCTTATTTGAATAAACGACTATAATCCAAAGTGTTTGTAAAGTTTTGTCCACCCCAAAAAACGGTTTTTTGATCCTACAACATCCATCTTTCATCCGATTTTCATAAAAAATATTGGAATACTATTTTATCGACGAGAGAACTTATTTGGATAAGGTTCTGATAGTGCGATTATAGGTAGATACTCGTAACTCGTGAAAATCGAGGTGTTTGTAAAGTTTTGTCCAGCACTGTATACAAGAGATTTTAAAAAAAATCAATTATCAAAGGTATTTTTCCCCTAGTTAAACTTTGCTTAAATGGAAATAAATTTTTTCAAATTATTTTTTTATTTTTATCTATACCATAAAAAACTACACCGGTGGTCCAAAAAGTTAAAAAAAACCGCATGGCAAAAGTCGTTGTCGTCGTCAAGATCTTGAATTTTCAAATAGATTTAAGAAACATACTGTATGATACAAATTTTCAATAGTCGAAAACGAATTTGTTAAAATGACTGAATATAAAAATGACATGATTGTACCGTTTTCAGATACGCTGAACACGATGGTGGCGTTTTTTTCATTCCACGATGCATTCCTATGGGACCTAGAGCACATTGAAAAATAACACTTTTTGGCAAAATCAATTTTCCTTTCCAGATCTCGTAGAGAATGTTTCCACATTTTTATTTGCTTCGAATCTTGATCAGCGCATCAAAATACAGATACGCAAAAATTTTCATCCAATTTGGATGAGANTGCGCGGAAAATTTTTTTGCTCCTTTTTTGAAAAAAATTATATATTTGGAATCAGGACAGCTTACTTATACAGAAAATAACAATTTTTTAAAGTTTCTCCGGCGGGAATATAGTGTGCGCATTCCCGGGTAAGGGCACCTGGCAACTAGGCCATCTTGGCGTCGGCGAGCAAAATGTAAAAACTGATTTCAAAAATCAATTAACATTTGCATACTTAACAAATGGAATGAAAGCCTCTGTTGGAGAACATGTAAGAACGTTTAGAAGGCTTCAAAATGCTGTTTATAGCAGCTTGAATCAATTTAAAGAAAATCAAAAAAATAATTTTTTGTATATATGTTACCGGCAAATCTGCTCTATCAGATTTGCCCTAGCCAATTCTGATCGGATCCGAATCGCCTGGGCATATCTTATCTGCTCAGAGGATCAGAGTTGCGATAACAATTAAATACCTTTGTAAATATATAAATTAAAAATTTCTGTCAATAAATATGCTCTTTGATCACATGTACACTTTTGCACAGATTTTAAAATGGAAGGAAGTTTTAAAAGTGTAAAATTATATAATTTCTAGTTTGAATTACAAGTTTGAGTGTTCTTTTCTTTTTTCCTTCAAAAACAGTGGACAGAATGTACAAATTTAATTTTGAAGGTCATTTTAAAAGGGTAAAAATTGAAAAACAAATTTTTCTTCCGAATTTTGATTTTTGAATTTAGGTATTTATGGCGTGTCAAGGACTTTTTATTGTACCGGTTTTGAGGTATCAATTTCTTGAGGATTTGGCGAACTTCATAGAATTTGGCAAAACTATGTTTTGCTCAAAATTGTTTGTCCATTTTGCACGTTAAGTTTACATCTAAGAAAAATTTATTTAATAAAATATTAATAAACACAAAGTTAAGAAAAAATTTTATGTCTAAAAATCACAGTACAGGGTGCATTAAAAAAGTTCGTGATCACGTTGAAATTTTATAATTACACAAATATATATGTTACCGGCAGAGCTGAGATTCTCAGCTCTGCATAGGCATTTCTGAGATGCAGGATTCTCAGTTCTGTCTAGGCATCTCTGAGATGACTGATTCTCAGTTCTGCCGGTAACATATATAACCCAAATGAACCGTAATTACATAGAATTACATTAGAAAATATTTTTGCGCTCTTTTGAATTAATTTTTGCTCTTTTGTGAACATCTATTTATTTTTTATAGTAAAAATGGCTAAATTTCAACCAGCAATAGTGAAATTGTATGAAAAAGAGTTTGTAAAATTTCTTCTTTACTCGATGTCTATATACGACTGTTCAAAAACATTTGAAAAGATGGGAAGAAACTGGTAGTAATGCAGATCTTCATCGGAGAGGTCGTCAAAAACCTCAAGGACTCTTCAACACATTCAAAAGATCAAGAGAATCAAGCGAAACAACTCTTTGAAGAAAAATTCCACCAGAAAGCTTGCCAGGGATGCGTATTTCCGAATTTTCAGCGCGACAGATTATGAAAGTTGACATCGGATTGAAGTCTTGGAAGCGTTAAAAGCACCTAGTGTTGACAGATTAACAGAAGAAGGAGCGATTGAAAAGAGCCAAGGCAATCAACTTTTTCAACATGCCTGCATGCAGTCTTTTAATCAAATATTCTCGAAACTGATATAAATATTCAATAATTGGCCTCTTATTATAAATCCAGAGAGATTTTTAATTGATTACAAATCAAATACACGTAGTTGGCAGAACTCGTAGTCATTAATTTGATTAATTTACATTATTAGATTTAATGATATTCTAGGAATTGTCAACAATGCTTACTTTTCAATTTAATATTAATAGAATGAAAATTAATCATTTACATATGTTCAGACTAAATTTATTATAGTCGATTTGGCGAAAACTTTGAGAAAAACGTGATATAAGGAAGTTTATTATTTTGCAAATTATTTTTTCATTTTTGAAAATTCCATGAATTCTCAGTGTTATTATCTGTGTTGCATTGTCCTGTTCAATCTTAATTTTGTAATAAGCCTAGAAGCAGATCTAAAAATAGATAACTTTGCTTCTTTATTTATAACCGAGGAAGCTTTGAGCTTAATTGGAGAAAATTTAACACTAAATTTACCAAAAGCTAAAAGATTTTGTTCAAATGGGACGATTTTTTATTGGGAATCGTTGAATAACTCTTTTCCAATCTTGGATATTATTGCTAATAGTTCAGCTTATTCAGTATCCTCTACTTCAGGATGTAGTTTTTGTTTGGTTACAGAAGATGGACATACTTATCAACCAATAGATAATGATAATTTTGAGATTTATTTTATTCCTTATTGTGTTGGTAAGGTTTTTCTCCAATTTCAAAAATCTTATTCATCGATTTTGATGCTCTACTATCTTATTTGTAAGTTTTAGATGAAGATTGTCACACATATGGAGTTATCTATAGTTGGCCACTAAGCACTAATCCATCATTTAAACATGGAAACAATCAAACTTACAACGCACCATGGCCAACTTATGACAATCTTGGTCCAAATTCTAAGTATCTCAAAGTTGCTGCTATTGGTTGCCATGATTGTAAGGTAATTAGATTTTAATAAAACCAGTTCAGATCATTTCAAATTATAGGAATTACAACAAAAACCAGTGTGTGAATCTAATGTTATCGAGTTAGATAGCGAAATAGACCAACTAGCTATCATTGACAATATTGATGTCGATAATACTTATAATGTGAGCATCTTTATTGTGGTTACATGTCTTGGAATTCCTGGTGTCATCGCTTATATCTTCGTATTGCATGTAAAAATCACAATTTTTGTCTTTAAAACACATTGAATTCAAGATTTTTTATACATCGAAGGAATTTAACTCAATACCGGTTTACAACCTAATGTTTGTCATGGGCATTGGAAACGTTTTCTATATTTTGGATTTTATATTCAGTGACCTGGTTGAAGCGTACTATATGGGTCAAGATATTGATCGAGTAAAAATTTTATATTACAGATTGAATCAGAGACGTTGATCCTTGTTATAAGTTTATTATAGGTTCCGAAAAAGTCTAAGTTGCAAAAAATTGCTTCTTATACTATTTAGTCAACAATATAAAAAAATTTCAGGTGATGGCTGCCGGCAACTCTGCGTTTGCTTTATTCGATTACTTCATGATCTTAAATTTGGCTATCAATCGATGGGATATTTTGGGAGGATTAAACCTGTTCCCTTCTGTTAATCGATCCTATTTTTTCAAGGTGTTTTACTTTTGTTCTGTCTGACTGAAAAAGTTTTAGATTGGAATCGCTATCGGAATCGTCTTGGCTGTGATTATAGGTGTCATCTCTGTAATACCTGGATATGGGTATGTAGCTGTATATGTTCCACCGTTTTATGGCGGACCAGCTGTCACTACTTACTCAGATGCCAATTATAACTCACTAATTATTATTCTAAATTCTTGTATTGAAGCCTTTCTCTGTATTACGATATTCCTTTATGTTTGGATCATTCTAAGAATAATATATCAAGTAAGCTTACGAAAGAGGAGTGTATATACGAATTGTAGCGTTGCATCATTAAAGAATCGCTAAACAAAAAAGAAATTCTTTTGTTTCTACAGACAATGATACCTTGTTTCTTTCTTATAGTAGGAACAGTATATAATCTGACCTCATATTATGCGACTTGGGCAGCTTTTGCACAGTCTTGTATTTTTGTTTTGGAATCATCCCAAACACCGTTTATGTACATATTGTTGAATAAGTAATTATCGTTTCGAGTCAAATATATGAAATTTTAGAACTTTGAGAAAACAATTGATGATGAAGTTTTTTGGAAAATCATCGCCAAAAAACACAAAAATCATGCCACAAACTATAACAATAAATTTACATTAATGCTTAATGTTTATAAAATTTATTTTCTTGTCAAATGAATAAAAAAAGTGACCTAGCATGATTGACATAAATGACAAGTTTTTCGGCATTGATCGCATAACAATGGATCTAAAAATAGCAGATAATATTTTAATCTTCGCTAAACTTACGATAAGCCGGCAAACTACAATAGTTTAAATACTGAACGCAATCACTACTCACGTCAAAATATGCTTCTTCTCGCAAACAAGTAAGACAATAAAGCAAAACGGAAGAGTTGGTACAAATACCATCGTGCATAAGTAACTTCTTTGTTTATGATTGTTATATTGTTGAAATGAGCCTTTTGAACCGAATTAGTAGTAATACCTTCGACAATGTATACATAATCGACATTTCAGATCTAATATTCTTTATTAGAAAAAGGAGACCGAGAGCCGAAGGCGCTCAAGGGCTCGGTCTTCGGCCTCTCTTTGATGTCAAAGATTTGTTCGAATTCTTTTCAAATTTTTAGGTGTTTTCAATTTCTATCCAATTTTTCATTTTTTTCAAAAAAGAATATTTATTGAAAAAAAACATTCCTAAGGAGACAGGGATCAAATCTGCGCCTTTTCGACTGCAAAGCTAATGCTTTACCAACTGTGCTATGAAGGCAGATCAACATTAATTTTTCATTTCTGATCACATACTAAAGCATAAAAGGCGAAAATGAAAAATTAAGAGACGATATCTCGAAAGTTCGAGCCTAGGTGGCCATAGTGTTAAAAGTCTCGAGCGTCATTTAATTTGACTTCATTTAGTGAGATTAACACATGGGAAAGTTTTCGAAAGTCATTTTGAGCCAATCTGCGGAATCCCTTACATTCTAGCCTTTTCTGAAGATCAAAAACCGATTTTACGTTGATTTGAATATTTTAAAGGAATTTGATAATGTTATAGGCAATTAGTATAACAAAGAATATGGGTTTATGTACACCAAAAGTCCTATGGTTAGAGTTTTTGAACTTATGGGGGAGGGTAAGGCAATTACATGAAATTTCTGCTTTACTCGATGTGCCATATACGACTGTTCAAAAACATTTAAAAGATGGGAAGAAACTGGCAGTAATGCATATCGTCATCGGAGCGGTTGTCCAAGAACCCCAAAGACTCTTAAAATAAGAGAACAGACATATGCATCCCCATGGGGGTGCGTTAAATTTTAGCGCTTATTCATCAAAGCACACACCAAACAATAAAGAAATTCTTTTATTTCTACAGAAAATGATAGCTTGCTTATTTGTAATATTAGGGACTGTGTATAATTTGCTCCTATATTATTCCACTTGGAATAACTTTTCACAGTTTTGTAACTTTGTTCTAGAAGCATCTCATACAACGTTTATGTATATTTGGTTGAATAAGTATGATTGCTTTCCAAGAGTTTTACCAGAGTTTAGAGCTCTAAGAAATCATGACGATGAAATTCCTTAGAAAATCAATTGTAAAAAATGAAAGAATGCACTGTAGATTGCGGCGATAACATTAAATTAGATTTTAAGTATATTAAATTTATGTTCTAAATCAACCAAACCAAACATATAAAATCTAACATGATTGACAAAATGGCAAATTTTCGGCATCAATCACAAAATAGAAGGGTTGAAAAAAATAACCCCCGGGGGTTATTTTAGAGGAAATACGATATTATGGTCTTTTTATAAGTTGTAGCCCTGATAAGGGGCCATTCACATATTACGTAATCAAAATGTCGCCTTTTTAGACCCCCTCCCCCATAATCATAATCATCAACAATATATTGAGTTGTTTGGAAAGATATGTCGTTTTTTAAAATTGAATATATATGGCACAAGAAATCCGTTTCCGACCAAATTTTTTTCAGTAGTAGGTAAGAATGTATGCTGAATACGATCCAATCAGTCTTTTTAAGTGTAACTCATGTTTTCGTGTCAATAAACAGATTTTTGAAAAAACTCGGGTTTTTCAATGTTGCAACTTAATTTTTAAATGTTGATATTTGGCTATAGAAGTCTTCTTTTTGACGAAATTTTTGACCTTCCTAGGGTTTTTCTAGACGGAGGAATCATACATGACCAAGTGGTGGTAATTCTTTTTCGAAAAAAGGTACAACCCTATTTTTCATTTAAAAAGCACAATCCTTTGTTTTTTTCGAAAAAATGCACAACCCATTATTATCTCCCACAACCTCGGCGCTTCGCGCCTAAGCACAACCCTCCTTTTTCAATCGGCACAACCGTACAACCCTGTGATAATTTATTATCACCTATTACCACCTTTGGTCATGTATGCGGGGAATCGACTGTACGCATTTCCGTCGCAAGAAAATGCTTCCCTGACCCTGATTCAGGGAATGCAAAATTTTGAGCCATTTTAGGGATATGCCTCCCTCTCCTCCTAGGGTAACTTCCAGCGGTCAAAATCAAGCAATTTTTTCAGATTCGCTTTCCATGTCCAAAAACTCCTTGGATATAAAATTTCAGCTTGAGGAACTTTTTGAAAATTCGATTTTTTCGACTCCTTGAGATAAAAAATCAATTTTCAAAAAGTTCTCCAAATTGGCTGAAATTTTGTATACAGTGGGTTTTTCAATATGGAGAACACTAATCTGAAGGAATTTTTTGATTTTGACCACTGGAAGTTACCCTACGAGAGGCATACCCCTAAAATGTCTCAAAATTTTGCATTCCTTTTGCTTTTCCTTGAACCAGGGTCAGGGAAGCAATTTCATGCGGCGAGAATGTGCACAATCGATTCCCCGCTTAGTAAACCCTAAGAAAGTCGAAAATTTAAAGACCCAGATTTTTTTGAAAATTTTGTATATTAACACGAAACATGCGTTACGATCAAAATGGCTGATTGGATCGTATTCAGCCTATACTCTTGTCGTATGCTGAAAAATTTTTTTTGTCGAAAACGGATTTCTGGCGCCATTCAGTTTTAAAAAAACGGCACAATGATTACGTAATCACGACCCGACTCCCCCCCCCCCCCCCCCCCTCCCCTCCATAATCAACCATAATCATTTCGGCTACCCCTCCCCCCCCTAACCTGATTACGTAATATGTGAATGGCCCCTAACCAGCTTTTCATATTGGGGTCTATATGTAGTTTGGACATTCCTAGGCTGATCTAGCTTGAAAATGCTGATCTAAACTCACGATTTTATGTTTTTAAAGGATGCACGTTAACTATTGAATTCAAGTGTTAGACTGAATTCAAGCGTGTTGAAAAGCTTGATGAAAAGTTGGTGAAGATTTGGTAAAAAGTTCAAAATCAGAACAATTTTTGGCTTTTTTAAAGCCGCCGGAATCGTTTTTGCTACCAACCCTCTAGAGATTCATTTACATCGAGTTCTGAGAACTTGAAGTTTTCGATTTTTTGGATCCCTTAGTCTGGGTCCACAAAAATGGCAGAACTCGTAGTCATTAATTTGCTTGATTTACAGCTATATTATTAGGTTTAATGATACCCTAGGAGTTGTCAACAACGCTTACTTTCAATTTAATATTAATAGAATGAAAATTAATCATTTACATATGTTCAGACTAAATTTATTATAGTTGATTTGGCAAAAACTTCGAGAAAAACAAGGTATAAGGAAGTTTATTATTATTTTTGAAAATTCCATGAATTCACGGTGTTATTATCTGTGTTGCATTGTCCTGTTCAATCCTAATTTTATAATAAGCCTAGAAGCAGATCTAAAAATAGATAACTTTGCTTCGTTATTTATAACCGAGGAAGCTTTGAGCTTAATTGGAGAAAATGTAACATTAAATTTACCAAAAGCTGAAAGATCTTGTTCAAACGGGACGATGTTTTATTGGGAATCGTTGAATAACTCTATGCCAATAGTGGATATTATTGCTAATAGTTCAGCTTATTCAGTATCCTCTACTTCAGGATGTAGTTTTTGTTTGGTTACAGAAGATGGGAATGCTTATCAACCAATAGATAATGATAATTTTTTGATTTATTTTATTCCATATTGTGTTGGTAAGGTTTTTCTCCCATTCAAAATCTTATTGATCGATTTTGATGCCCTACTGTCTTACTTGTAGTTTTAGATGAAGATTGTCACACATATGGAGTCATTTATAGTTGGCCACTAAGCACTAATCCATCATTTAAACATGGAAACAATCAAACTTATAACGCACCATGGCCAGGTTATGACAATCTTGGTCCAAATTCTAAGTATCTCAAAGCTGTTGCTATCGGTTGCCATGATTGTGAGGTAATTAGATTTTAACAAAACCAGTTCAGATCATTTCAAAATTATAGGAATTACAACAAAAACCAGTGTGTGAATCTAATGTTATCGCGTTAGATAGCGAAATAGACCAACAAGCTATTATCGACAATATTGGTGCCAATAATATTTATGTGAGCATCTTTATTGTTGTTACATGTCTTGGAATTCCTGGTGTCATCGCTTATATCTTCGTATTGCATGTAAAAATAACAATTTTTGTCTTTAAAACACATTGAATTCAAGATTTTTTATACATCGAAGGAATTTAACTCAATGCCGGTTTACAACCTTATGTTTGTCATGGGTATTGGAAACGTTGTCTATATTTTGGATTTTATATTCAGTGACCTGTTTGAAGCGTATTATATGGGTCAAGATAGTTTTCGAGTAAAAATTTTATACAGGTTGAATCGGAGACGTTGATTCTTGCTATAAGTTAATTATAAGGTTCCAAAAAGTTGCAAAATAATTATTTTTTATTTTATTTAGTCAACAATATAAAAAAATTTTAGGTGACGATTGCCGGCAACTCTGCACTTGCTTTATTCGATTACTTTATGATCTTAAACTTGGCTATCAATCGATGGGATATTTTGGGAGGATTAAACCTGTTCCCTTCTGTTAATCGATCCTATTTTTTCAAGGTGTTTTACTTTTGTTTCGTCTGCATGAAAAAAGTTTTAGCTTGGAACCGCTATCGGAATCGTCTTGGCTGTGATTATGGGTGTCATCTCTTTAATACCTGGATATGGGTATGTAGCTGTATATGTTCCACCGTTTTATGGCGGACCAGCTGTCACTACTTACTCAGATGCCAATTATAACTCACTAATTATTATTCTAAATTCTTGTATTGAAGCCTTTCTCTGTATCACGATATTCCTTTATGTTTGGATCATTCTAAGAATCATATATCAAGTAAGCTTACGAAAGAGGAGTGTATATACGAATTGTAGCGTTGCATCATTAAAGAATCGCTGAACAAAAAAGAAATTCTTTTGTTTCTACAGTCAATGATACCTTGTTTCTTTATTATAGTAGGAACAGTATATAATCTGACCTCATATCATGCGATTTGGGCAGATTTTGCACAATCTTGTATTTTTGTTTTCGAAGCATCCCAAACACCGTTTATGTACATATTGTTGAATAAGTAATTATAGTCTCGAGTCAAATAGATGAAATTTTAGAACTTTGAGAAATCAATTGAAGATGAAGTTTTTTGGAAAATCATTGGCAAAAAACAAAAAAACCACGACACAAACTATAACAATAAATTTACATTAATGTTTATAAAATTTATTTTCTTGTCAAATGAATAAAAAAGTGACCTAGCATGATTGACAAGTTTTTCGGCATTGATCACATAACAATGGATCTAAAAATAGCAGATAATATTTTAATCTTCGCTAAACTTACGATAATCCGGTAAACTACAATAGTTCAAATACTGAAAACAATCACTACTCATATCAAAACATGCTTCTTCTTGCAAACAAATAGGACAATAAGGCAAACGGAAGAGTTGCTACAAATTCCATTGCGTGTACAAGTAAGGAGAGGGGGATCAAACCTGCTTTCCGACTGCAAAGCTAATGCTTTACCAACTGTGCTATGAAGGCAGATAAACATTAGTTTTTCATTTCTGGCCGCTTACTAAAGCAATAAAAGGTGAAAATGAAAAAATTGATTTTTTAATTTTTCCAAAAGGGGTATCACCACGGTTTTGTGTCGTTTTTCTTCTCTCACCGAGCTCTTTCCAAAAATCTACAAATTTAATTTTGAAGATCAAAATTGAAAATCAGGGTTTTGGCGGGAAATTCAAATTCAAAACTAATTCCTAAAATCACCAACTTCAAACGCGATTATCTCGACAACGATAACGATTCAGAATTTACTGTAAAAACAAAAATGCTCGATTTTTCATAAATTGTCCGAATATATATAAATTATGGAAATTTCTCTAATCTAAAGAATTTTCAACTTTTGACCTCCTTCAGTTTTTGCTATAGAAACATTTTTTAGAACCCGACTTAGACCATGAGCGAGGTGTCATTTTGTAGGCCAGATATTCCATGCAGCCAAATTCAAATTTTGAGAAAAACCAGAAAATGTGAAAATTTGGCCTGAAATTATTACCTATTATATAGATATAAGTTAGCATTTCTTCTGAACGATTGAGTTTCACAACATGGTCTTTATATGAAATTTGTAGCATTTTTCAAGAGTTATCCACATCGATTCAAACTATTCTATGAGAAAAAGCAAAAAATTTGAATCTAATTTGTTGTTGGGTCCGAAACACTACATATATGTTTTTAGATTTCCAGTTGGTCAATTCCTTCAACTTCTTTTGGTCATATCTCCTAGAAGAAAAAAAATTTACAAAAATTTTAAATAGCTTCGCCGCGATCCCTAGATCATTTTTTACTGAGATTTTCCTACAAAGTTTTCATGTCAATAACTAAAAACTTTGCTTTTTTAAACTTTAGATGGTATCATTTAACTGTGCTGCTGGAAAAATCGTCATTTTGACCAATCTAAAGACATTTTCGTATAATATGATTTTTTTATAAGTTGTAGTCCTGATCACCAGCTTTTCATATTGAGGTCGATATGTAATTTGGACATTCCTTTCGCCACAAGGTACGGTGGACTCACTCATATAATTGATTTACAGCTATATTATTAAATTTAATGGTATTCTAGGAATTGTCAATAAAGCTTACTTTCAATAGAATGAAAATTAATCATTTACATATGTTCGGACCAAATTTATTATAGTCGATTTGGTGAAAAGTTCGAGAAAACGAGTTATAAGGAAGTTTATTATTTTGCAAATTATTTTTTCATTTTTGAAAATTCCATGAATTCTCAGTGTTATTATCTGTGCTGCATTGTTCTGTTCAATCTTATTTTTGTAATAAGCCTAGAAGCAGATCTAAAAATAGATAACTTTGCTTCTTTATTTATAACCGAGGAAGCTTTGAGCT
>OZJO01026853.1:0-35298 GCA_900406225.1 Acrobeloides nanus | reverse complement strand
CAAGTTTCTCAACTACTTCCTCAAGATAGGAACCAATTTTATCGATATGAAGGCTCTCTAACAACTCCAACTTGTAACGAGGTTGTAATATGGACAGTAATGAAACAAGTTCAAAGTATTACATTTTCTCAGGTAGGAAATGCTTATGCAGGGTCGCACGAGGTCCTTACGGCTAGGTATATTCCCAGCAACTGGAAATTGTTTCAATATTCGATCGACCGATCTACCACAGGTTCTGAAAAATCTTTTGGACGTATGAGGAGACGGGCCCTTAATAATGTGGTGTGGCCGATTTCTCGCAGAACACCGAGTCACTATACCATGGTGATCAAAAATAGATGATCACAAATTTCTAATTTGAAGTAGTGTTAACCGCAGCATAAAATTTCGTTCGAGATAATCTGAGACGAGCTTTGTAACAATATTCTAGCAAAATACAAAATTTTAGATGAACATAATTCGAAGAATACACTTGGGTGGAGAGAACAATGAAAACCGTGGTCTTTTTAGCAGAATGGTATCTTTTTATATCTTTGTTCACTACAAAAAATTTAATTTTTAGCTGGGTCTAATTCGTCAACCAGGCTTGATTCGAAACATAAATCCTGACATTGGCATTCCAGGTGCCAACCATAGACCTGTACAACCACTTAACGGAAGAACTGTATTTTTCCATGGATAAATTTTAATTTCAATCAGAAATTTGTTAAATAAACTTTATAAGTATTTTTAAAATTTTTTCCAACTTTTTTTATGTGATCTTATCCTGCACATAAAATTAGAATGAGGTACCGCACGAACTTTTCGTACAAATATTTTTCATGGATTGTCATCGAGAATGCTTTAATATATATGATCACATGGCACTCCAAACTTGTACCAAAAGTAGGGTTGCAAGCGAGAATATTCCCGGGAACGGGAGTCGGGACTATTTCATTTAAGGTGGACAACTTACCAAAAATGCCAAAAAAATTTCATACTAAAATTGCATTTTTTCGGCCTTCGGCCGATTTCAGGGGGCATTTGTCCGGATTTCCTTTCTCTAACCCCTGTTACAAGACAAAAAATTAATCGATTTGGAGAAATTTGTGAAAGTTCAGTGGAAGTTGATAGTCAAAAATGAGAAAAAATGCACATGGTGTAGTGGTTAGCGCGTCCTGCTAGCAGCCAGAAGGTCGAGGGTTCGATTCTCGGGTGCGTCATTTTGTTTTTGCCTCATTTTTGACTATCAACTTCAAAATCAAATATCTCGCCACTGTTAAATAATTTTTATATACGGTTTTTTGCATGAGTTAGAGGGACTAAAGTTCTGCATTTTCATTAAAAAAAATTAAATTTTTAAAATTTTGTTAAGGTGAAGATAATCGACTTTGAAAACTTCAAAGTAATTTTTGATAATGTTAGAATCAACGGATTTCGAAAATTTTTATCAGCATTTATTCGGCCATTGTTCAGCTACAATTTAAAAAAGATCGCATAGAAATTCGTTAGAGGGGGTGCGAGAACGACTAAAAATATTGATATTGCAGACCAAAATGATCGCTCTGTATATCGATAGAAGAGTTTGGATCGCATCTTCAAAAGCTAGTCCGTACAAACAGACAAACATGAATCGTTTTATATAAGAAGATTTATCACAATGAACAAAATATTAGTGCAAATTTGCATTTTTTCTGGGTAGTCTCTTTTTAACGTGTGCATCTCTATTGTAAAGAAAAATTTGCATGAAATTTCATATTTTTATAGCCAAACATTTTAAAATCTATTATTTTCTTGAATACAAAAAAAGAAAAGTATAAATTTAAAATAACGTTCCACTTTCTTCTATATACCTTTTTCAGTAAATGTACATGTATTGAAAGTTTGATTCGTTTATTTTGTTTGCTAAAATGAAATGGAATTTAAAAAAGTTATTGTTTGCGCCATGAATTTTTATGTCATTTTATGTCATTTAATTGTCTTTGGGGGTCTAAGTTATATAATAACCTTCTTTCAAAGAAAAGGTTTATAGGAGGATATCAAAATTTGAGCATCCATTGCGCGATTGCCGAACCTTGAAGACACTTTTTAATTTTACAATAGCACGGCAGCCCCGAGATTTGATATGTTTATAGACGACAACCCAGACTCCGTGCTATTGTTAACTTTCTTTTGAATTTTACCTTAATTTTTTTTTATTCTTTATTTATTTTCATTAAAGGGAGGGGAGTATTTTTTACGGCCTAATCTTCGAAGAAAATTTTTTTCCTAATTTTTTTGCAAAATGACATATCTAGGGGCAATTTGATGCGGGAAACACGAATTTGACGTTATTTTCATGTAAAAGTCGATATTTTGACCTTGGTTCGAATTCCCCCATGAGCCATAAAATTTTGCATTTTTTTAAATTTTGGGTTCAAAAAATACCCTTGTAGGGATAATTTTATCATGGGGGATTCGAATCAAGGTAAAAATATCAACTTTTACTGAAAATAACGTTATATTCACGTTTCCCGCATAAAATTGCTCCTAAATATGTCATATTGCAAAAAAATAGACCCCCTCCCTTTAATAAAGACATCTGACTGCTAATTTGCGTTTAAAGATGAGCCTTGCACTATTTGGCGGAAGAACTATTGTTGTGTGAAATGATTTAAATAAAAAAAGTGGGTTAGATGAGGCTCGGAAAAGTATCGCTAAAATAAGATCCTTTATTGTGTTTATGTGTAATTATGTTTTTGGAAACTTTTGAAGATGTTTTCAAGGTCGTACACTTTTTTGAATATTTATGGCCTTTGAAAGTTGTAAACATATGGAAACCCGTCTGTGTAATTTTTTTGTTGCGTGGATTACTATTTACAGGGTGGGCGGAAATTGATGACCCCTCCTGTTATTCTCTGAACTTTTATTTCTTTCGTTTATCAAGTTCAAAATTTGTTTCATGTTCAAATTTTTGCTGTATTCTCTACTATCTATTTTTCAAACTACTTCTAGTTTTTTAACCTATAAATTTCACCAATATCGCTTGTAAATCCTGTCCAATTATCCTATTTTGTTTGAAACTGGTCAGACACTTGACCATCAAGGTTATCTATTATATTCGAATTATGCAGGGTGTTTCAGCACAGTCACCTATTAAAGAAAGTTGAATATCTCAGTGGTCTTTTACAAGTTGTTAGTCTCGTCGGACATAATATTAAAAAAATATTTTCAAAGTTTTTGAATGGTCTGAGTATTGAAACGAAAATTTGAATTTGTAGTGCCTTGGTTTAGCTCTTGATTGTGAATGAGGGAAGTGCTCAAAGACCTTTTTGAAATAAAAATTTTATTTAAAAGTAAAACTACACTTATTTGGGAAGCTTGGTTTAGCTTAATATTATTTCACGAAAATTGGGGTGCTACCTTTTTTCGATGTGCTCTATCGATTGGCCGTGGAATTTTTCAAAAATTCCTTAAGGGATTCAAATTCATATTTTCGTTTCAATACTCAGACCATTCAAAAAATTTGAAAATATTTTTTTATTACCATGCCCGACGGGACTAACTTTTAAAAGACCACATTTAAACATCATTTAAATTCGCGGAGATATTCACTTTCTTTGATAGGTGGTTGTGCTGATACACCCTGTACTTTAAGGTATTCCTTATTCAAACTTTGTACGCTAACTCATTCAATTATCCTTCAAAAGACCTAATTTTTAATGTAAAAAAATTTTTTAAGTACAACAAATGTGCATGAACCAGCATGACTTCTTTATATTTTCCTTAAGCTATTATTTTTTATTTATGAGTTCAAGTTTGGCTGAAAATATAACGATAGAAGAAAATAGTCCATCAAATATTTATAGTTGGATAGCTGAAAACCCGGATATTTGTAGTAAATTTTAATTTGTTAAAAATAGGGTTAAAAAAAGTTGAAATTTGTGATTTTTATATAAATTTGAGAGCCGAAATTTTTTCTACAAAGTGATCCCTCGAGGGATAATTTTATGCGGAATCAATTGCACGCATTATCGAAGTATGAAAACGCTTTCTTGACCCTGATTCAGGGTAGTATATTGAAGCGGAAATGAAAAAAGTTCGGATTTTGACCGGAAATCCTACTATCTAGATATTTTCCAAGCGAGAAATCGATTGTGCGTATAGGGACGCGATGAACCGCTCAGGAACTGTAGTGCTTCGACTCTTTAACCCCAACTCCTTATCTAACTATCCTAATCCCATCAAAAATAATTTTCAAACAAAATCAAAACCCAACGGAGCATATAATCAAACACTTATGTAATCTTCCGTACTACTAAGCATTAGGGGTCATCCAGATATTACGTAATCAACTTTTTGGTAGTTTATCCCCCCCCCCAACGTAATCATCAAAAATACACTAATGTAATCAATTTTTATGAGGAGGACCGAACCCCCTCCCCTAACATCAGTGGCGTAGCCAGACCCCCAACTACGGGGGGGCTCTTTTTGGTAAAAAATTTTCAAAAATTTACCTTGGTCCCCTCTTATGTTTTTTTTCAAAAATTTTCCAAAATTTTGGGCAAAAACATAAGGGGTTTCGCGCCAATAGGCGCGAAAAATTTTTATTGAAATCCTTGAGGGAAGTCAAAAAAATCAGCGCCGCAGGCGAAAATTTTTTTGCAAAATGCTTGTTTCTAAGCTGAAAATGCTCAGAAAATGACGATTTTTTGTATTAAAAAATTTGGCATTTTTTGTTGAAAAATGGGAAATTTAGGACTAATTGTGCGTAATTTTTAAGAAAGTTATAAAACCAGCGCCGCAGGCAAAAAATTTTTTGATAAACTCTTGTTTTTAAGCTGAAAATGCTCAGAAAATTATAATATTTGTAGAAAAAAATGGAAAATTTAGGACCTTTTTGGTGAAAAATAGGAAATTTTGGTCATTTTTTGTGAGAAATCATAATGGGGGACCATTATGATTTTTGAAAAATTTTTTTTAAAAATTTGGGCAAAAACATAAGGTGGAACCAAGCAATTTTTCGAGTTTTTAAAAAAATTTCAAAAATCATCATAGTTCTCCTGTTTTCTCGCCGACAGGCGCGAAAATTTTTTTGTTGAAAAACACCTATTTTAACCTGAAAACGCTCAGAAATTTTCGAGGAAAATTTTGTTGAAATCCTTGAATCAATGAAATAACCAGCGCCGCAGGCGAATTGTTTTTTTGAAAAATGCTTGTTTATATGCTGAAAATGCTCAGAAAATGAAGAACTTTTGGTTTAAAAAATGTCAAATTTGGGGCTTTTTTTGTTGAAAAATGGACAATTTTGGTGAAAAACTTTAGTCAAAGTAAAATCCAGCGCCGCAGGCGAAAATTTTTTGGTAAACGCTTGTTTTTTAAGCTCAAATGCTCAGAAACTTACAATTTTTATAGAAAAAAATGGAAAATTTTGGACCTTTTTGGTGAAAAATAATGGGGGACCATTATGATTTTTGAAAATTTTTTTCAAAAAATGTGGGACAAAAACATAAGGGGGGACCTTTATGATTTTTTCGACTTTTAAAAATTTTAGGGGGGGGGGTAATATTTTTGAAAAATTTTGGGCAAAATCATAAGGGGGGACCCTTAGGAAAAATTTTAAATTTTTCCAAGAACGGGGGGGGGGGCACTCGCCCCCCCCCTGTAGCTACGCCACTGCCTAACATGGTTACGTAATCTCTGGATGACCTTATCTGCCTCAAACGACAGGGCTATTGTTCTGAAAAAAATTTTTTCATAAAATTTTCTAAAAAACCTTATATGGGTTTTTTGATGCAAGGAATCCAAAAAACGCACTCTCGATCTCTGAAAATTTTTTCTTGACCCTATTGACTAGCACCTTGGCTCAAAAAGGGGTTTTTTTATGTCAAATTGATGCCAATTTGGCATGAAGTTTTATAATTGAGAGTTTTCGGCTATCAATTGGCGATTGGCTTTGTGAGCCAATAATTCTAATTTTGATTGCGTTCAGCTTACCCCTTAGCTAAGTATAATAGGAAATTCTCCAGGGCACCACTAGGAGAAACAGCCTTCACTCCCTATGGCTCTAAAGAAAGCCGTTATGATAAGAAAATCAATAACGACAAAGTCATGGGTAACATATACTGGGCGCCCGGTTTTTGACTCACAAAACCATCACCAATCGATTCGCCATAGCAGAAAACCCCCGATTATAAAATCTCAGGCCAAATTGGCATCAATTTGACATAAAAACCCCTTTTTGAACCAAGGTGCTAGTCGATATAGGGTCAAAAAATTTTTTCAGACACCGGGAGTACGTTTTTTGAATTTCCCAGCATAGAAAAACCCATGTAGGTTTTTTTTAGAAATTTTATGAAAAACTTTTTTCGGAAAAATAGCCCTGCCATTTGCTGCAGCTAATGCTTACTAGTACCTGATCTTCTCATTTCCGATCGCACTCCTTTTGGAGAAGATCACGTTCAAATTGAAAAGTGCACGTTCAATGATCATCAAACATGCAATGAATCGCTCGAAAGCGCTGCTCGGATACCACTCGGAGCGCCGCTTGTGACGCTCGGAAGTGAGAACTAGCGCTGCAAGCGCTCATTCGGAGCTCGAGACCGAAAGCCGCGAGCGCTGGAGGCGCTCGGTCTCCAGTTTATTTTAGAAAAAATTCTGGTTCCAAATTCATTAAAAATCACAAAATTTTACTTTTTGCCTAACATTGTAACTTATGGTAATAGTTTATTTTAGATATCACAGAAAAATTGCCGTATGAATTTTTGGGTTTTTTGAATGAATCCAATGGACTTGAATGTGATATATGTCCAAAATTATGGCCTCAAGGCATACCTAAAATGGCTTGTGCCGAAGTCTTAATGAAGGATACCGGGAGGCAATTTGTATGCCATGAAAGTGGGTAGTTAAGGTTTCAGCTAGCACACAAAAAATATGCATACGACCTACAATTTGGCCGTTGAAAAAAGGCGGTGGGATAAAAATTTGAATTTTTCAAACGTTTCGTCCTCAAATGTCCCGTCCGCAAATGTCCGTCCGCAAATGTCCCATCCGCAAATGTCCGTCCGCAAATGTCCCGTCCACAAAAGTTCGTCCGCAAATATCCGTCCTCAAATGTCCCGTCCACAAAAGTTCGTCCGCAAATATCCGTCCGCAAATGTCCGTCCGCAAATGTCCCGTCCGCAAAAGTTCGTCCGCAAGTATCCCACCGCCAAAAAAACTATATCCAACAAATTTAGTACCACCATCATGCTTGGATGAATTCAAATCAAAACATGCAAATTTCTATCCAAGAATATCAAACCTGCATTCAGAACTTGAATTTTCCATCGAGAATTCAACGAACCCGTTAGAGCAGAACAATCAATCCGATTTATCATTTCCAACATTATTGTCAAATCTAACTAATACAGAAGTTACTACTCCTATGCCAACAACACTTCATATCAAATATGGAAATTCGAAACCAGAAATTTCTTTTTCCATGGATGATGGATATTCGATTGAAAGTTTTGAAAATGGTGATATGGACCTTCTTGGGTTAAAAAAAAGCCGTAAAGCTCGAGATAAAAACACTTTTACTGCTGAAGAAATTATAAAGAATCTAATGAATTTTGTAAAAGTTTCACCGAGAATGTTATCTAACCAAACAGAAGAAAATGTACCTACTATAAAGAATGGTAAATCAGAATGTGCTGATACATATGAGGTATCTTATCCATGAAATCAATAAAACTAGGGATGTAAAGAGGGAAATCTGGAAAATTGCTCCACCCCGTAGTAGATAATGCTCCACACCATCGTTAAATATGAAAAAATTTACCCAAAAATTGATTTTAAAAATTCAAATATATTTGCATCTAGAACTTTTTTTATAGACATGCTGTTTTTGGGCTTTAATGGGAGAATGTGATCTTAACCCTAGTTATATGGAAACTCTTTGCCCTCAATCGTGTGGAAAATGTGGCTGTTATACAAGTAAGAGACTTAAAAATTTGCATTCACGGGGTTTTCGACATGGAAAACGAATATGAAAAATAGGCAATTTCAGGGTCAGAGAAGCGTTTTCAAGGTCGAGTAATGCGCGCAATCGATTTCTCGCATAGAAAAACCCCCTATAAGATTATTTTGGTGAAAATTAAACATTTTGAAAAAATCTCAAAATTGACATTTTTTGGGCGCCCTGCTCACAGTTCAAATTTTTTATATTGATTATAAATCTTGGAAAGTTGCAAGAAATTTGAATGCCGGACAGTTGGTCGACCGGACACTTGGCCGACCGGACAGTTGGTTGACTCGGGCCTAAGGCCTAAAGCCTAAGCCTAAGCCTAAGGCCTAAAGCCTAAGCCTAAGCCTAGGCCTAAGCCTAAGCCTAAGCCCTAAGCCTAAGCCCTAAGCCTAAGCCTAAGCCTAAGCCCTAAGCCTAAGGTCTAAGCGCTAAGCCTAGGCCTAAGCATAAGCCTAAGCCTAAGCCTAAGCCTAAGCCTAAGCCCTAAGCCCTAAGCCTAAGGCCTAGGCATGAGCCTAAAGCCTAAGGTCTAAGCCCTAAGCCTTGGTCTAAGCCTTGGTCTAAGCCTTGGTCTAAGCCTAAGCCTAAAGCCTAAGGTCTAAGCCCTAGGCCTTGGTCTAAGCCTAGGTCTAAGCCTAAGCCTAAAGCCTAAGGTCTAAGCCCTAAGCTTAGGCCTAAGCATAAGCCTAAGCCTAAAGTCTAAGCCCTAAGCCCTAAGCCCTAAGCCTAAGGCCTAAGTCTAAGGCCTAAGCCTAAAGCCCCCTGTCCGGTCGATCAACTGTCCGAGTCGGCCAACTGTCTAGTCGACCAACTGTCCGACAACGAAGAAATTTATCTATTGGGTTGATCGAAAAGTTCTGAGACTTTTTACATAAATTTTTGACCTTCTATTCATATCCTATTCATTTTAGGCCCTAAATGTAGAACTGCTAGAGCGAAATGTGATTTATTTTTAAATATTTCTAACACGACTAAAGTACTAGAAGTTCCTTCTTTGCCTGGAAATACTACTATTAAACATAATATTCATTATAATTTTGTTACACGACCAACATTAGCTACTATGCCAGTACAATTGGTTTCAAATGAGACACCTCGAAGAGCCCTATATACAACTTCAACTACAAGACTTCCGTCGGAGTCAACAACTAAAACCACTACAAGCTTACCACAACAAAGTGATCAAAAGATGACAACAAAAAAACCACTAAAACATATAAACACTATGGATATGGATCTCATTTTCACGGAATTTTTAGAACAAATGCTTCCCGAGAAAGGAAAAATGGATATGGAGCCTATTCCTAAGAGGCCAAAGACGTCAAATATCAAACACAGTTATCGAACGTTAAATCAAAAAACGAAATCCAAACTATTGGAAAAATTGAGAATTTCTGCAAGAAAAGCTCCTAAGAGAAATCATACCAACGGTGTTCCAATTTTGCGGTCTGCTTCATCTCGAATTTTTAATGACCTACAAAAGAAGCCAAACAACACTGAGGTAATTGTTCCCAAGAATATTACCCAATTGCCAATATCAAAGAAGCAACTAGAGAAAAAGCCATTGCTTGTAAATATTTCAAATGTTGAAAATACGGTTCAAAAAATCGATAGTCATAATCAGAAACTACAAACGAAAGAAAAAAATGAGAAACTACGAACGAAAGAAGAAAAAGAGAAACTACGAACGAAAGAAAAAAATAATAAACTAGGAACGAAAGGGTATTTGTTGAACAAAAATGGGGAAATTTTATTAAATGATCTAAATATTATACCTATTGGAAACTCAAAGCCGTTGAGTTTAGCTCTGCCTATAACAGAAGAATTGGAGAGGGAGCTTATAAAGGTAGGATTGTAAAGCATAAGAGAAGGGGTTTAGATTTTTTTAAAACACTGAAAATTTTTATTATTTTTTAGAATCCCCTCATTAGACGATTATTAGAAAAGACGTTAGCAATATCAAAAATATCAAATTCCGCATCAAATCAAACTAAATTAATCGAAGAATCTACCAAAGAACCAACTTCTATGAACAAATCCAAATCGACTGACCATAGAAGAAAAAAACATGGGCATAAAAATATTACGCAATCTTCAAAAACAGTAGAAAATATAGATATACTCCCAACATTTATAATAACAAAACCGGAAACAAGCAAGCCTATGTTTATAGATGCCTATGGCAGGCAACCAAAAAATTTATATGGTGCAAAGATTATTGAACATTTATCAAATTCTCAACTGGTGTTTTCAAATAATGAAAATTTGGATTCAGTTCTTGATAAAAATCTTAAAAAGAATTGCTATAATTATCACGAATTATGCAAATTTTGGGCTGATCAAAATGAGTGTGATTTAAACCCATTTTGGATGAGAGTGAATTGTCAAAAATCATGTAATTCTTGTGGTGAAAAATTAGAAGATTTATATAAACCGGAACCTAGAAAAGGTAGAAGTTTATCTAATTTGTACAGGATGAGTTTAAAAAAGTGCATTTTTGTTATTTTTGGGGCCCAAAAAAATTTTTTGGGATCGGAAAATTTTTTACTAAAAATGACCTTTCTATATAAGTTATAGGGCTAATTTGGTGTGGGAAATTGAGTGCGCGCATTCCCGAAACATGAAAACGCTTCCTTGATCCTGATTCAGGGAATGGAGTTGGTGTATTGACGCGAAAATCTCAAAAATTTCTATTTTCTCCCTAAAAGCATCCATCTGGGGGTAATTTTATGCGGGAAATCGATTGCGCATATTCTCTAATCATGAAAAAATTATCTTAACCCTGATTCAGGAAATAGATTCGGTGTATTAATGCAAAAATAGAAAATTTTTCTTTTCTCGCCCGTACATCAACTCAATTACCTGAATCAGGGTCAAGATATTTTTTCATGCTTAAAAAATGTGCGCAACGATTCCCCACATAAAATTACCCCCTATATGAGTCATTTTTAGTAAAAAATTTTTCGGGCCATAAAAATCACAAAAATGCACTTTCTGTCCAGCTTTACAGACCTCACCGACCATCTTACCATAGGCCCAAGAGCAGAGGGGCCCTGATAAGAGTGCCCAGGATAATATGGTTGATTCTCCACTCTTCTCACTGGCGCGAGTCCGATATCAACAAATTTTAGATTGCCATAATTACAACAAACTATGCCCATTTTGGTGGTTTAATGGAGAATGCGAAAAGAACTCTAAATGGATGAACAAAAATTGCCGATTAAGTTGCATTTGTATAGCTAAATTGCCAAGCGACTACGAGACAAAGTTTTATAAACATAATTCTGAAGTTAGAATAATTGTGTAAAAATGGTTTTTGTTGTATGTGTTATGGGAAAATCTGTTTTTTCGGGAAAATCTGAACTGATCAGCTTAGTCTAAGGCTAAGCTTAGGCTAAGCCTAAGCTAAGCCTTTTTCCAGTGAAAATTTGATCAGTTCAAATTTTCCTGGGAAAATCAGATTTTCCCGAAAAAAACAGATTTTCCCATAACATATACATTTACTAGATTTTTATTCTTATTATGTTAACTAAACAATAAATAACTATAAGGAATTTTCATCCTTGACAAAAATTCATCACCCATAGTGCAGTAGCAAGATTTTCACTTTTCACTTTTACATCAAATAATCGGGGTTCGATACTGACAGGAAACTGTTTTGGCCGATTCAAAAAAGTTGTCCAAGGAATCCCCTTCCTCCAGCATAAAATTGTCGTAGAATTTTTTTCCCTCTGAAACACCATCACTGAGCCATACAACAGAGGGAACACTGTAACAAATCCCAGTCAACCCCCAGTCAAATTGATAGGGGTAAGAGCGCAAAGCGCAACAAATTTTGAGCTCAAGTGTCATTCACACATGAAAAAAATTCGACTATACATAAACTAGACACCGAGCACCTGTGCGCTCCCGAACATCACCTCCAAGCTGAGCTTCCGAGCGGCACTCCCGAGTGGCATCCTAATTTATTGCCTGCTTCAATTAAAAATTTTTTATCAACACGATTGATAGGATCAGTAATTATCGATCCGAAGTTAAAAAATTAAAAATTTTAATTTTTTAATTTTTCAAGTAGGGTATTCCTCGATTTTGGTATCAAAATTCTTAGAATTTTCGAGAAAAAAGGAGTTCAAGGTAAATTTGTTTAATTTTCGAGTTCTATTTTTCGACTGGTGATTTGTTACCGTGTGATCAAGGGTTCTATCTCGTTAGAAATCGAGACCATATGGCTTAGTGGATAGTGCTTCAAAGGAATAAATGAAAGGCGAATATTCTACGGTCAATTTATGAAGGATTTCCTTTAACAACTTTTTTTAATTAGTTTAAAAAATTTTGACCTTAGCGAGATCGAGCCCTTGCCCACTTGAATGTAAAGTGAGATGCTTGCCACTCAATTATGAGATAAATTTTTCGCATTAGGAAGTTGCCCTCTATTTTTTAAGAAAAGAAAAGAGAATTGATAAAAACTAAATGGCATCACATAAAGATCATTGTAAATAAAATTTGCAATTCAAAATTTAATCACCCCTTTGAAAAACACTTGACCTAAGTTTAATACCAAAAATTTGTATTCACCGATTTCTAAAGAAAGAACTGGTCTTTTTTAAATAGATTTTCATATCACATTTTTTCTGTAACAAATTTAGGTAATTTACATCCTCCGATTCGACTATCCACTCGTTCTATATCCTCCTTTCACTAAAAATCTCGGACTTTCTTTTTTACTCGATCACATCCGATCAGATTTATGCGCACTTTTGCTGTTAGTCGAAATTTTTAAAGGCGATAAATTTCGAACTTACCAGTTTATCTAAACTCTAGAAAATTAAGGACTGTTCTATTTATAGGATGAAATTGCATGGTTAAATGTATTCTAGATATTTTATTGTTACCTATTTAGTTTTTATTATGAGGCTTGTAGAAATGAGGGTAATAACGGTAGATAACTATACACCACCCAATATTTATAGATGGATAGCGGAAAATTCCCATATTTGTAAGATTTTTAAGACTTGATAATAGGGGGTTATAGAAAAAAGTCTTTTTTTGCTTCAGAAATAAAACAGTAAGGATAAGGATTGGTCCTCTCTGAAATCGAATTCTCATTCTCCCTCTCCCCCTTCCGCATAGGAAGGTGGATAGATAAGAAGCAGTAGGGGCGCTACGGGGGCATAGGTGAATAGGGTATCCATAAATGTACTCCCCCCCCCCGCTCTTACAAGGAGCACGTCAGAACTCGAGATCAAATATACATTTTTGACAAAGACCTATATAGTTTTCTAGAGCATATCAGACTTTCCATCAAAAATGAAAAAATTAGCTGTTAAAATTCTATCCCTGAGGAGATAGAACCGTTTAGTTTTTGGGCAAAACTTTTTGATACAGATAGGGACCAAAACAGAAGACGTTGACTTTTCAGTTGAGCATGATATCACTGCACCACACTAATTTTGATTAGTTTGGAATCAAATTACTTATAACGTGGCGCTAATATATATCTCCACAGGGTTAGGTTTTTAGCAGCTAATTTTTTTCATTTTTGATGGAAAGTCGGTATGCTCTACAAAACTAGATGGAACAGCCAGATGTGCTTTATGTTTGCGCCTTCGCACACACCTCCCCCCCCCCCCCCCCCCCCCCCCCCGCCCCCAACCGAAACCCTCTTTACGCTACTGGTCTGATTACTCCACAATCCCTTATGAAATTATTTGTTTAGGCAAAATTGAGCCAAATAAGCGGGCTATTCTTGGCTTTGTGGATGAAACTAGAGGATTAGATTGTAGAGCCTGCCCAAAAGTTTTACCTTATATTGTACCAAGATTCGCATGCGCAGAAAAATTTCTGCGACATTCCTTTAAAATTGATATTATCTGCTATGAAAGTAAGTTATACACTTTTATTTCCCACAAAAAATAAATTTTTTTAGTTCCGATTGCATGTCAAAAAGGACTCCGCTCTCTTTACAAAAAGTTCTATTCAAGGAATCAAAATTTCGAGTATTCTGCGCACTCTTCAAAAACTTTTTCTCCTACTCATCTGCCAAAAGATAGAATACGAACGGTCTTCGAACCAATTAATGAAGAAATCAAAAGTTTTCACGAAGAGGGAGTCTTAAACATGTTTATGAATGATCAAGATCCTCCAACGAAAATGTTGAGTTCATCTTTTCTGACCTCCTCATCTCATCCTATTATTATATTTCAAAAACCTCAAAAAATCATCAAAAATTCAAAATCTCTATCATATTTCATCAGAAAAAATAGTGATGAAAATCGAAATTTTGATACTCTGCAGAGAAGTGGGTTTTCTCCAGATATGATGAGACTAGTGGTTTTTGATACAACAATGCTTGATAGGATATCAAGAATAGCTCCACTGAACGAACTTATTATGAAACCAAGCAGGCCAATATTTTCGCCAGATATGAGCCCAGGGGTTTCAGAAACAAAATTGCTTGATAGGACTTCAGAAGCAGTCTCTGCAAACAAGTTTGTTACAAAACCAAACAGGCCAATCTTTTCGCCAGATATGAATCTAGTGGTTGCAGATAAAAAAACGCTTCATGGGACTTATGAAACAGTCCAACCGAATGAAGATATGAGCCTAGTGGTTTCAGAAACAAAAATGCTTGATAGAACATCAGAAGCAATTTCACCAAACAAGCGTACTACACAACCAATCTTGAATCTAATAGATGACACATCAAAGAGCAAGAAAATATACAATCAAGAAAGTAGGCTTATTGAAGATACCATCTCCAATGGATCAAATTTTGTGATGTCGGAAAGACCTTTAAATGGATCTTACCTAGCAAAGAGTGTTCCTCCAACTAAATCTAAGCAAAAATTCAAAGAGCTAAACATGAAATCCATCAATTACAGTCATTCAAGAAAAGACTTGTCTACAAACAAGCATAGTGCCCTTGCTTTTGGTCTTCCTACAGATACAATATCTGTCGCAAAATCTATAAACGTCAATAAACCTATGGCTAATTTCGACAAAGTCGCTATAGCAAAATTTATACGAGAGATAATAGCTGCTGATTTTGGAAACAAAATGTTAAGTTCAAAAAATTTACGACTAGGAAAGCCAATATTAGAGCAAAGACAAATGAATCCGGGTTGCCATGATTCGCATGAGGTAAAGATTTTAGAAATTACAAGTTTAGAAAGTTTTTTAGCTTTGTTGTTTCTGGGCGGTTGCTGGAGAATGTGAGAAAAATGCAGCTTATATGAAGTATCACTGCAAAAAATCATGTGATGCGTGTGGGTGCACTTCGTGTAAGTATTACACACACAAAACACTAAAATCTAGAAATTCAGTTTTCCAAAATCCTTAAAAAATCCCCCTCCCCACCTACAAAAAAGGTAGAATCAAGGGTCAAAAATACAAAAGAATGTCGCCAATCGACTCAGCTTACCGAGCGCTTCAAAACAAGTTCTATATCATCGGTGGGATTTTAACACATGGCCAAGTGACTAACGTGCTAGGCCTTCACTCATAGAGGTGCGGGTTCGATCCCTTTCCCAAAGTCTTTTTTTATTTTGTTGCAAAAATTCATTAAAATTTTTGCATATCCACATTTTTATTCGAAGAACAAGATGGAGCTATTATTTTTCATGAAAACTTTTTGGATATTTTTTGATAAATAGCATCATAGTTCAACGGCGTACCAAAATTCCAAAAAGATGTTGGCGAGGGTCAAGATTAAAAAAAGATTTTCGCCAATCGTCTCAGCTCGCAGAGCGCTTCAAAACGAGTCCATACCATAGGTTTTTGGGGGTTTGACCTATAGCCGAGTGGCTAAAGCGGCAGATTTGTAGTTTATAGACTCGGGTTCGAGTAATGGTACTCATTTTGAAGAGATCGGTGAGCTGAAACGATTGGCGACATTCTTTTTTATTTTTAAAATGTGGAAGCAATCAAAAAACAACCTGTACATATTTTGATTTTTAGATCCCGAGTGCACATCAGCTATGGAAAAATGTTTTCACCACTTTAATTACAAAACAGAAAATCTATCATCCACCATTTCCTCGTTTGCTTCTTCAACGCATCCTACTTTAGTTCATCTTGATCAAACGACTAGAAATCCTAACATATCAGAAAACCTTGAATTGACATCTTTAACATCAAAAACATTATCTCATGGGAATACTTCTGAAATAACAACTTATGCTCCATATCTGGCAACAATAATCCCTACGTTAGTGCCAATGAAAAATACTGGCGATGAAATACTTAATGAACTCAAACAAGCGTTAAAATTTACCATGCATAAAAAGCATAGGGAGCACATGCATGCTAAAGATTTAAGGCTACAGGAAAATTCAATTAAGATTAGAAGAAATCAAACACAAGGCAAAAGGATTGTTTATTATATACCACAAAAGAAGGAATATCAAGTATTTGACCCATCTGCGATTGTTCCAATTGGCAGAGTGACAAAGCTGAAAAAAGCAAGACCGGTTTCGGATCGAGAAGTATGAATGCAAACTCAAAAATGGAAAATGGGAGCCCCCTACATCACGGAGGTTTTTTGTGCTAAAATTGTAAGAAAAAAATTTTAAATACGAGTCATGCCATTCGAATCATTTCGCAGAGACGAGTAGAACGAATACCATAACATGTGGTTTTCCATCCCGAGCCCATGGCCGAGTGGATAAATTGAAAGACGTTCAGTTTATAGGCTTGGGTTCGAATCCCGCTTCGAATTTGGACAACTTGAATTCAAAGCGGCATTCGAACCCGAGTTTATAAACTACAAATCTGTCACTCTAGCCACTCGGCCATGTGCTTGGAATTGAAAACCCCATGTTATGGTATTCGTTCTACTAGTCTCGGCGAGATGAGTTAAATGATATAACCCGTTTTTAAATTTTTGAATTTCCTCAAATTTTAGCACAAAAACGGCCTTGACATGAGCAAAGAGGAACCTCGTACTCTTGGGCCTATCCGCCCAAGAGTACGAGGTTCTCGTACTCTCACAAATTTTGCCAGATCCCTATGAAAAATTTTCGAAATCTATAACTCTTTTCATGACCAACCAGAAAAGTGGCGCCCACGTGGCGCACTAGACATCTTGAATAAGAAGGGTTTGATCCCCACAGAGTCGAAATTTTAATTTTAACGAATTAGAAAAAGTTGTAAAAGCAAACTCTCATAAAATTACATGAAAAAGTTTACCTATCGTTATTTTTCCACCTTGACCTCTATGGGAATAAGCATAAGCAATTTTTGCTAGTAAATAATTTTTTAGATTCCATTTTTATTGCGAAAAGCAAAATACAAAAAGTTTCGGGAGCACAAAGAGTTTGTGGCAGAGCAAACAAATGCCATTGTTACGAAGCCATTGTCAAAATTGGTCACCACTACCATTTTACCAAAAACAACTACTACGTTAGCAACAACAACTGCGTTAGTTGAATTTCGACAAAAACCTGTGCCTTTCTATAATTGCTCTAACCATGACTCCGCTTGCGAACGCTGGGCTGAACAAAACGAATGCGAAATAAATTCATCGTTTATGAAGATACATTGTCCAAAAGCATGTAATGCATGTGGAACGAATTTATATGAAATGTTTATGCAAGAGGTCAAGTACAAACGGCTAAAAGGTATGCTTAAAAATCGGCAATGGTTGGTCATTTATAGTGAAAAATTGCAATTTTTCTAATTTATAGTGAAAAATTGCAATATATAAATGACCAAAAATCGTCGATTTTCATCAAAAAATTTCATAGGGCCATATCTCGGAATCTACAGAGAATTTTTCAAAACGGTTTTTTGCAGGAGTTAGGGGAACGTCACAGCTACATTTTGCATGACCGCGTGTTACGACTCATCAACTGTAAAAAGTTAGAGCGAAAAAACTCGTGTCTCCCAAATTTGCATTCTCCAGAAAAAATACAAGTCGGGTGAGCTCCGGGTTGAAAACTAGCGCGAAACGTGCGCCATTGCATGGGAACAACTTTAAAAAAGCTGCATCGAAAAAATCTTTTATCCTTACAGAGATATGGCACTTTGACTGCCGACCAGTAGATCAACCGGCGTCTACGGGTTAAATATTTAATAAAATTTCTCTTAACTCAAAAAATATATTCAAATCACAATGATTTTACACAAAATGAAATCTTTTTCATTTGATCACATGGTGGTTGATCCAAATCTGATGCATTTATACTGCTCATATCGTTTACCTCTCCATATTCCATTTCAATCACCAAAGCATAAAAATTCGTTTCATGTAGCACACAGCTACGCTTAACATACTCATATGTAGAGATATAGAAAGAGTTATGAAATTCTTTTGTTTCGAGGCTATATTTTACGTGAAGTTGAGTGTTGTTTAAAAATGTTTTCACAGCATCAAGAGCACTATCGACAAAGGATTTATAGGTTCTAAGTTCGAACTTTCCAACTAAAGAAATGGGGTTTTCATGCGTACGATATAGCTAAAAAATTTTATAAATAGTAAATTATTTGCATACCTCAAACCATTGCCGGATAAAATTTTCATAATTTGTAGCTGAAGTATCGAATTCGATAGTCAATCGGTTAGCTCCATTTAATTTGCCATTACATGTGAAATGCAATACTTCTTCATTTTCGTTAAAGTTCAAACGTTGAAGTCTAATTTCTTTCGGTGTCGAAGGCAATTGTACAATTTCGGGATTCGCACAGACTTCTCTTATGTATGATTCATCATACCCATAACCGATAGCCAATTGGTCGACTATGATACAATTATCTAAAATAATTAAAATCATATGTTTTTTTATTACAAAAATATGGGCAAAACCACAAAAAGCCGATCTTACTCTTTCCACTAAGCCCCATAGCCGCCCCTCATCCAGAACGATCTCACCTCTCTTCGGACCGCTCCCAAACCACAAAGTTAATCCCGATATTCGGAAAATCACCTACCCCAACTCCGATTCCCGGATAGAAAACCCCAGAGACGATGATTTTAGCATAAAAAACAAATAACTATCGATTTTCCCTTCAATTCACAGACCCATTCTCTGATCAGGGGTTTTCCCGAAATGAAGCAAAGTTTTTCACGGCTCAGGGTTGGTCCTGAGTGCTAAAATAATTAGTTCGAGTGGATCTTATATCTTATAGTATTTAAAAGTCCCTTACCAAAAATTTCAACTAAACTGGTTGAAATTCCTCCTGCTTCCTAGTCGCCAAATCTTTCCGTATCCCAGTATCCAAATCTTCCTCGAAGTCTACCTCCAGTTTTCGTTTTAAAAAGTTTCATCAAATTCAATAAATGATCCGGACAATCTACTGAATAACAATCTTGAATCTGTATATTATAAAAAACGACATCATTCAAATTTGCTAATACTTCATCGACAGTTAGTTGATAATGCCTATAACCCCAAAATGACATATTTTCCTCTTCCTTATCTATCTCAATTTTGCTTAATTTTATCCCATCAAATATAATTTTATATTTTCCGATATGTCCATAAAAATCTTCTTCTGTCGCTTGAATAAGAATTTCATTTCGATAGAATGAAATTTCAAATTCTCGAAGAGGCAAAATATTTTTGTGACGAATGATGACGTTGTTCCAAAATTGGTTCACATGTTGAATTCTTTCAATTTGATCTTTGTCCAAAAAAGAAAATACATCGTAGATGATTTCAGGCGTAGTAATCATGTTGAATGCCGATTCACACTTCTAAAATATTTAGAGTTGATGTTGATCACCTTAGCAACATTTTTTTTTGTAACTTCCAATAATCAAAATCAAAAAATTTCTTCAGAAGCGACTTCCCCATATCGAAAAACCTCTCGATTACAAAAATTCAGACGATTTGGAAAATTTGTTATAAATTTGATTTTTTTTACTCCTTGCTCCCCCAAGGGAAAAATAGAAAAAATAGAATTTCTTCGCGCTCGGCAATGCGCACAATTGATTCCCCTCCTAGAAAAACCCCCAGATGAGTCATTTGCGTAAAGATTCGATGCAACACCCAAAAGCACCTTATTTATTGAACAACCCAACACCAGATTCTTTTTGGCATTTTGTTTGTTTTTTTAATTCAATATATATCAAAAAGATTGTTATTTCAATGTAAATTTTCAAAGCTCGGTACTCTCAAAGGAGAGGACTCCAAAATAACGTGAATTTTTTTCTAAAATGATCCTTTAGGGGTAATTTTATGCGGGGAATCGATTGCGCGCATTCGTTCTGCATAACAATAAACCCTGCGATACAAAAATAACAGCCAATTTGGAAAAAATCTTTAAAGAAAAATCGAATTTTTTGCTCCTTGGTGCCCCTTGTGGTAAAAAGTTTGATTTTTTAACCAAAAAATCCAAATCGGCTCATTTTTTCTATTCCGGAGTTTTTTGTTATAGGGAACACGAATATGAAAGAATTTTTTGATTTTGACCATGGGAAAGTGGAGAAAATTTATCGTTGTGAAAAGTCCTAGCCGCCCCGGCCAGTGCAAACACTGGGTTTGGCCCCTGAACTTTGTAAAAAGTTGATAAAAAATCAGATTTGTTGCTATTGCCAGTTTATTTTCAGGGCACAGCGAAAATTCCTCGTTACACGGTGTTGTATACCAATGATGACATGAGTTCGGATCGGTTACGCGTCATTTGAGGCCGGGCATTTGAGGCCCCGACATTTAAGGCCCCGACATTTGAGGTCCCGACATTTGAGGCTTAACATTTGAGGCCGGACATTTGAGGTTCCGACATTTGAGGCCCCGACATTTGAGGCCATGATATTTGAGAAAAGTTTTTTGGAGAAAGGGCCCTAATTTGAACCCTCTTTAAGCCTCAAATGTCGAAGCCTCAAATGTCGGGGCCTCAAATGTCGGGGCCTCAAATGTCCGGCCTCAAATTCTAAGCCTCAAATGTCGGGGCCTCAAATGCTCGGCCTCAAATGACGCGTAACCGTTCGGATCAGCTCCAAGAAATGACGAACACTCCCAACTTGATACACTTCGATTTTGCCGAAACCGGACTCAAACTGTTCCTCATGATTATAAAATTTTTTGGAATTATTGGCCCATACGGCTTCCCCGAGAATGTAGAGTCCTCAGAACATCGAAAAATAGCTTTTTTTTAGCGTTTCTGAAGAAAATGAGTAGGTCGAAAAACACCTTTATCGGACTTGTTTTTTCGCAAAAACTTCATATTTTTTACTCTGTCCAACAATTTTCAATCGTTTTTGGAATGATTTGCCACTCGACCATGAAGGCCTCTTAGTCGTCATTATTAAATTTCAAATATCTTGTATTCGCCACTCGGGCGTTCAAAAGTATCGCTTGGTTCATAACGGTTTCACATCGTTCAATGCTCCCCGAGATTTTGAACGATTTGGGTGCTCGCTAATCCAACCAAATCGAATTACAGTTACATGCATTGAATCATGATCACAAACTATAAAGTCTCGAATAAACTCTACTTCATAATTAAATGATCATTCAACACACAAATGAGATCAAAAGTATTCACCAATTAAAACGGGCATTAGTTGTAGGTCTCGGTAGGTCTCACAATGGTAGTTCTCTTGGACGGTAGCCAGGAGTTCCGAGTTCGAATCCCGGTCGAGTCCGAAAACTTTTGCCTAATTTAAATAAAATTTCCTAGGGTATGGGAGTTTCACAGAATAAGTAAATTTATTGACGTTTTACAAATTAAAGAATTATTTTTTCTATTTTCAATTTTACCATGCTGCATCTGTCCAATATGGAGTACAGTTTTGACTGTTTTTAGTTGTGCGAATGAAAGGACATGTCTAGAATTTACATGTTTTAAAAATAGTTGATTATTCAAAAGTTACCGGATCTGCACAAGCTAACGGGACTGCCGGAGCGCTTAAATTGGCTTTTGTATTTTTGCTATCCACTGGTTGGACCATGTTTTGCCACAGATAAGAAGATACGCCGGCATGCCCGAGTTGAGAAAAATGAAAACAATCTGGAGCAAAGTATGTTAGGTTTACTTGTCCAGTGGACTAAAAATTTTATGAATGGTTTGAAATTTTTATTTGAAATTTACATTTAAAGGCGGAGTTGTAACTTCGTTAAAAAATGGTTGCGTAACAAGAGTAAAGTCGTCTTTAATATCAAAAAATCCACTTTGTTCTAATTGTTTTTCATAAATTTGGTATTGTGTAACAAGCTAAAATCAAGCTATACTTTCACTTACGGAAACATACGTGAGCAATTTGGTCATTAGTAAAAGATCCGTTATTAAAAGATTCACATTGACAATCGTTACTAAAATTTAAATATAATTCCAGACCCAGGACTTGGTCTAGGACCCATAGAGTTATGGATCCTTTTCAATTAAAATTAAGAGCCTTCGGGTTATGAGTATTTTCAAATAAGACCCAATGATTCTGGAACCTTGGTGATCCAGAGATCAAGAACTCATCAGATTCGAGACCCAATGGGTTCTCAATTCGGGCCCAACTCGGTTCTGTGTCCTGATCTTGGACACTCTTTGGAGTCTGCGGTTTAGGTTTAGGCTTAGGTCATAGTCCTTAAACATAAAGGGACGGTGCACGCTCTAACAATTTTGAAGAACAGATTTTCGTGCCAATAATTATATCTAATTGCTATTCAGGAAATTTTGTTGAATTTGTGATTGTTGTTTGAAAAACAATCACAAATTCAACAAAATTGCCTGAATAGCAATTAGATCTAATTATTGGCACGAAAATCTGTTCTTCAAAATTGTTAGAGCGTGCATCGTCCTTTTAAGTCACATTCTTACTTACGCAAAAAGCAGTTGACAAAGTGGTATATCTTTATTAATTTCTCTAACCAAGTCTGGAAGAGGAGAAGCACATTGAAACAACAAGTAAAATATAAGAAAATTATATAATTCTATATAAAAATGTAAAAGTTTTCAAAAGAAAAATTACCTCTAATAAACATTTGAAGAATTTTTAATAACCGAGTGAACGCTTTAATTTTGTAATAAACGAATGACTTTTTTTATACGTTTATTTTATAGTACAAATCGTTAAGCTCTTTTCTTATCAAATTTATTCAAACTGGTGAGATCTTTGAGAACTTCTTATTGTAAGATTATACAGGGTGTTTCAGATGAAAACTACCTATTTATTTTGACATAGCTTTTTTCTGGAAAAGTATTCTGAATTTCCGACTTTTGGAAAATCGCGAGCTAATTTGTCCATTTTATGCATGTTTTTTTGTTTTTGAAAATTTTGACTTTGGGCAAAAGGTTTTCGTCAGAGCTGGGATTCGAACCCGCCCTTTTATGAGCAAAAAGCGAGAGCCATACCACTCGGCTATGAAGGTCGGTTAGTCGCTCGTTTAAAATTTCTCAGCGAAACCGACCTTCATAGCCGAGTGGTATGGCTCTCGCTTTTTGCTCATAAAGAGACGGCTTCGAATCCCAGCCCGAACAAAAACTTTTTGCCTAAAAGTCAAGATTTTCAAAAACAAAAAACATGTATAAAATGAACAAATTAGCTCGTTATTTTTCGAAAGTCGGAAATTCAGAATACTTTTCCAGAAAAAAGCTATGTCAAAATAAAATAAGTAGGTTTCATCTGAAACACCCTGTATAACAATGTAGTTGACCCGATGTATGATCGATTATTTCCACGTTTTGACCCGATCTGTGATTAATTATCAAGCGATTCCGAAAAAATATCAACAATTTTAATATTTTCTGAAAGGACATAAAATTTCGAGTTCTTTTTGCTTTTACATTATTATCTTAAAAATCTTATAAAAATACAGGTTGTTTTTTTATTGCTCTCACATATTAAAAATTCGTCAAAAATTGAGTATAAATCCGTTTCCATCGCCCAATGGCTCAATCGAACGCTCTAATCACCGGATTTTTTTAGAAAACAAAATTATTGGAAAAAAAATTATTTTCGATGTTTTAGCCCAAACATAGTGAAAATCACGGTTTTTTAATTGCTCCCACATTTCAAAACTTCGCAAAAAAATCAAAAATTAATTTTTTTCAATAATGTTTTTCCTATAAAAATCCGGTGATTAGGGCGTTCGATTGAGCTATCGGACGACAGAATCGGATTTAAAGGGGGACTGACTTTTGCGACAGGATCTCCGACAAAAAAACTTTTTCGACATTTTTCAAAAAATGACATTTCTAGAGGTAATTTTATGCGAAAAATTGATTGCGCGCATTTCCGAAGCGTGAAAATGTTTCATTGACCCTGATCCAGGGGAATAGATGTATGTATTGAAGCGAAAATCAAAATTTTTTTTGAAATTTCTCAACATCATTTCTGGGGGTAATTTCATGCGTAGGATCGATTGTGCGCATTCCCGAGCATTGGAAACGCTCCCTTGATCCTGATTCAGGGAAGGAATCGGTGTATTGAAGCGAAACTCAAACATTTTCGGTTTTTATGAGAAAACCGTCGATACTTAGGTTTTTCTAGACGGAGAATCGATTGCTCGCATTCCCTAAGCTTAAAAATGTTTCCCTGAATCTGATTCAGGGAAATGAGTTTTTTGTATTGAAGCGAAAATATGACAATTTTGGATTTTTCTTCTAAAATCATCGTTCTAAGGATTATTTTATGCGAGAAATCGATTCAGCGCATTCCCGAAGTGTCAAAATGCATCCTTGACCATCGTCCTTGAAAAATTATGTTTCTATCACAACGATTTTGAATGAGAAATTTTAATATTTTTCGATTTTCGCTTCAATACACCGATTCTTTCCCTGAATCAGGGTCAAGGAAGCATTTTCACGCTTCGGGAATGCGCGCAATCGATTTTTCATAAAATTACCCCTAGAGATGTCATTTTTTTGAAAAATGTCGAAAAATTTTTTTTAGTCAGAGATCCTGTCACAAAAGTCAGTCCCCTTTTAAACTCGATTTTTGGCGTATTTTTGAAATGTGGGATCAATCAAAAAACAACTTGATATGAATGTGATTCACATTACTTTCGATAACAAAGTTCACTGAACTTTGCTATCCAAAGTATTTTTTTGTCTATTAATCATCAATCTAACATTTTTCTATCTTTTGGGGAACTGGTACCATCTTTGTTTACAAATTTTGTAAACTCTATCCTTAAACATTAACTAAAAAATTTGAGCTTAAAAACTTATCAAAGAACATGTTTTTAATTGTTATTTTAAAAATAAAAATGGATTTATTATTTGCACATTTTATTTTATTCCTCTTTAGACAACTATTTACGCGCAAAAACAAGCACCATGTAATAAATAATTTTTATCTTCGTATTTATAATCACATATCAAAAAAGGATTTTTATTATTAAGTAGATCGTCGTCGATTAGGCACTTCTTCTAATCCCTTAATATTCGCTTTCGACGCTTGCGGAGCCCATGCTTTAACTGGCTCTTTATATGAAATATTGGAGACCGCCGAAGACTTGTATTTGAGTAGCAATCTTTGCAATAACTGAATAAAAAACTTTCTATGCGAAGGGATAAAATACCTAAAATCTTAATTTTTACTTATCACTTAGGGGGAAAGTGGGGAAAAAATGGCGACAGGATAAATGAATACAAATTTTCGCTTCAATAACACAAAAAAGTATTGTTGTGAAAAAAATTGACTTTCCCGGCAAGGACATTAGCAATTTGAATAATTCCTTTTTTTAAACATTATCTACGAATCGAGAGCTACAATTTTATGCAAAAATTTAGCCGTCGATCATGCGTCGTTTATTTTAAAAGGGAATGCGCGCAATTGATTTTTCGCATGATTTTACCCCTATATAGGCTATTTTGGCACAAAAAATTTTCAGAGAATAAGCCATAATTGTTACCCCCCCCTTTAATAAAAACGATAAAATACAACAAAAAGCATAAAAATTTACACTCTACTCCCATATTTTGCATTTGTCGCTACTTTTGGCCATACTTTCCCCCACCGTGCTTATTTTTAAAATTTACCCTATAATAAACAAATCAACCGGACCATGAAAGCTAATCAATGCAAAAAGTAATCGCACCCATATAGCAGATCCAGGCAGTTTAATCCAATATATGACAGCCATAAAAAAACAGGGGATGATTGTGAGAAGCACACTAGCCCAACCTTGGATTAACACCATTTTGTATAGCTTGAGCTGCATTGCATACGTTTTTACGCTTCTTTCTTTTTTCGATTGTTTCAAGAAAATAATGGGAATGATAGTAAGAAATATGGAAGCAAAAATGTACCCGACTGTGATGACAAAAAGCATTACAACGAAAATTGTTGTGTCGTTAACTTGGCCGCAAAATACTAAAAATTTTAGATAAAAATAAACTTTTTTTTGTCATTACGACAGAATTACGACATTACAACATTATAAGGCCCGCCACTACCTGACGCTAGCAGCATTGTAACGTCGTAATGGCATTTTTCAAACTGTCGTAATTCAGTTTTGCTTATCCGTTTTCGGGGATCTTGGTGTCATTGTTGTAGAACTAGATCTCCTGCATTGCTTGCGGCAGATTTTCCCGTCACACTAAGCATTTTAAGTCGTCATAATGAGTTTCTACGAGACGACTTTTGAATTTTTTTTGAAAAAAATTTTATGTCGTCGTCGTAGAAACTAATACGACGACTTAAAATGCTTAGTGCGACGGGAAAACCTGACGCAAGCAATGCAGGAGATCTAGTTCTACAAAAATGGCACCAAGATCTCCGAAAATGGATAAGGCAAAGCTGAATTACGACGGTTTAAAAAATGCCATTACGACATACGAACGCTGCTAGCGTCAGCTAGTGGCAGGCCTAACAAAGCCGTCGCACTGAGGCGTTGTAATTTCAAAATTTTTCATGCATTTTTTGCTAATTTTGCACGAATTTCATTTAAAATTCTCAATTTTCAAAAAACACAAAAAAATTTTGAACCGAAAAGGTCTTTGGACACAAAAATCAAGAGTTTAAATGACAAAAGTCTGATCGAAAAACTTAGGTGGACGAATTTTTTTGCCAGAGACTGTACTTAGTGGTACGTAACTGTATACAATGGCACGGTAAGATATGTAGCAGTACATAGAGGTATGTAACGGTGCGTAACGGTATGGTACGGCACATGTGGTATGATACGGTAAGGCTTGTTTGAAAACGAGATTTTCACAAAAACTTATAAATATTAAACATTTACATATAAATCTTCTCGAGTTAAACAATCCAATCAACACTGGCGCTTCAGCCAATATACTGTCATAATTCGTCAAACTCAATGAACTAGATCTTCTCCATTCAAAGGTATANCACAAAAACTTATAAATATTAAACATTTACATATAAATCTTCTCGAGTTAAACAATCCAATCAACACTGGCGCTTCAGCCAATATACTGTCATAATTCGTCAAACTCAATGAACTAGATCTTCTCCATTCAAAGGTATAAACCACTGCAGCCACTATAAATATATGTCCAATTGCCCAACAAGCTATCACACAGTTCTTTTGGTCAATAAACTTCACATATTGTGTCAAATTCAACAAATGTGTGATTCGATACATGGCTGAAACTGTAAACCCAGCAACTATGCCAACACCAGCGATGAATACAACTTCAAACACCGTAATCCAACCATTGTTATCCAACCAATATTCAAATGGACTATTAATTATGACGATGGTATATACCCCTAGAAAAATGGGTGAGCAAAAAAAGAATAATATTTCGCATAGAGTATTCCACAGAATGCCATTGAGTAGATAAAGTCGATAAACTTTCATGCGTGAAGATTTGTTGAGAATTGCATAGATGACAAAGGGTAGCATGAATAGCTGGAAGAACAAATTAAGATCGATCAGAATTTTTGAAAAAGTTATAATCTTAGGGTTGTAAAAATCATCTATTGTTAGATTTGCCATGTTTTTAAAACGCTGTAAAAAATGCTCACAAGACTAAAATAAGATTTTTCATTTAATATAAAATCTAAGATCAGGGTAAACTTGTAAACCCTGGCCGGTATAAAATAGAAACTTTATTAAAATGCTTTAGCAGCGGAGACAGGTGGTTTTTTGTTTCGATGTGACTGAATTAATCTTGTTTGTGTTTTTAAAAGAAAACGAATATTTGATTAATTCTGAAAATGGTCGAGATCATACGCGAGCCAGGTTTTGGTTATAAGAGGTCTGTGGGGGTCTCAGACCACTACACAGGGCTTTATATAAAATTTTTGCAATTTAAAAAAACTTAAAGATGGGCGCAAATTAGAGCCCTTTCTTAGCAAAATTTTTTTGTGAAAAATGACCTTCTAGGGATAAAAATAGTGTGAAAAATCGATTGCGCATATCACTGTCGCGTGAAAATGCTTCCTTGACCCTGATTCAAGGAATGGGGTGGGTGTATTGAAGCGAAAATCAAATATTTTCGGATTTTTATGAGAAAACCGTCGATTCTTGGGTTTTTATAGGCGGGAAATCGATTGCGTGCATTCCCGAACCGTGAAAACGCTTCCTTGACCCTAATTCAGGGAAAGGATACATATTTACGTAAATAAATTGATTTTCGCTTCAATACACTGAACTTTTCCCTGAATCAGGGTCAAAGAAGCGTTTTCACGGTTCGGGAATGTGCGCAATCGATTCCCTGCCTAGAAAAACCTAAGAGTCGATAAAAATCCGAAAATATTTGATTTTCGTCAATACACCCACCCCATTCCCTGAATCAGGGTCAAGGAAGCATTTTCACGCGACGGGAATGTGCGCAATCGATTTTTCACCCTAATTTTACCCCTGTAAGGTCATTTTTCAAAAAAATTTTTTGTTGAGAAAGGGCCCTAATTTGCACCGCTCCCTTTAAAAATTTCAAAACAGAGAGAATGCTGTGCAGATCCGAAACTACGACTATGTCTGAGATTACTAGAACTTTGATATCTAAAAAAATATCAAGATCGAGATCCGAAAGAATAATTATGTTGGGCAAGTTTTCGAAAAATTTATTATTTATGGGTTATGAAAAAAAGTCGCAAATGGTTGAATATGCTCCTTTTTCTCTATAAACTAAACATTAACATTAAATGATGTTTGTCTTCCAAAGTTCTTCAAATTTTCAAAAGTCGGTCGTTCGTCTGGTTTTTTCTCAGCATCCTACATAATCTTTTAAGTCGTTTCATAGCTTGTGTCCCATACCGCACCATACATACAGTAGAGTAAAGCAGAGTAGAGTAAATTGTAGTAAGGTAGAGTAAAGTAGAGTACAGTAGACTATAGTACTATACTATAGTAGTATGGTACAATAGAATGCAGCAATTCAATGGAGTACAATGGGGTACAGTAAAGTAGATCGCTTTTATTTAATATAACCGTGCCAGAACTTGTGTGGATGTAAAAGCAACACTGGTGACGATGAAAGGGAGGATTAGAAGAACGGAGATTATTAGTTTCAAGTTGTTTCTAGGCCACCACTAAAAGTTTTAAATTTACTTTGAACTAAAAAAAATTGAATTTTGCTGCCTGAAACTTCATTCGTTTATTCGTTTACAGGGTGCGGAAAAAGTTCGCGCACTCTTTTATATTGATTTTGTTAAAAATAGACTTTTGTATAATTTTTTAAAATTGTTATCGTAAAAAAATAAAACGAGTACAGACATGCAGTCAAAAGAAATATCATCATGAAACTTTTCAGGTATTCTGGCTTCTTTTTGTATCTCATGCTGAACATGAAGATAATGAACGAAATATGAAAGATAAACAAGGGCCAATCGATAAAAAGATGGAATAGTTTATAGAAGGTTATGGATGAATCCCATGTGATCGTAGTGTTATCGATGGTAACGCTATCTATTTTAATTAAATGTATACACTTCTGATCAATTTTCTTTGCAACTGTTAAAACCGAGATTGATGAAGTGTTTTTTAAAATTATTTAAAATCATATATGGTCATAAAACACCTGTCGTACGAGTTTAATGCCTTATGATTTCATATATTCGTCAACTTGACAACATTCCGAGAAATTTCTTATGAAAGTATTATATCTGTGACAGGATTGTAGGTTAACTTTGATCTCGCAACATGCTACACAATTAATATTAGGTTTATTCATATATTATTCATAGTTAACNATTCCGAGAAATTTCTTATGAAAGTATTATATCTGTGACAGGATTGTAGGTTAACTTTGATCTCGCAACATGCTACACAATTAATATTAGGTTTATTCATATATTATTCATAGTTAACATATTATTCATAGTTAACCGACACTTTCCAAAAAAGATTTTTATCAACAAAAAATAGCAAAAATTCACCATCGTGAATGCCTTTCTGAACGTCTCAAGGCTTGCATAGAAGCTGAAGAAAGTCATTTTGAAAACATGTTAAAATAAAAGTTGTTTGTTGTTAATTGTCATTAAAATAAAACCTGGTTTATTATGTTACCATATGATTTTGGCCGTTTCTTGGTCAATATTTGCGAAATGAACTTTTTCTGTACCCTGTAATTTTAAAGGGTGTCTCAATGATATTTTAATCACTATTGTACATTCAATAAATATAAAAAAATTTAACTTGGAAAATGCGGCATAGCCAACTTTGCCACGAAAGCCCATAACTTTTTATGGTGAGGTTTTTCGGGAAAGTGATTTTCTATAAAGTTGTTCCACATAAAATTTGGAACAACTTTGTAGAATATCACTTTCCCAGAAAACCTCACCATAAAAAGTTATGGGCTTTCGTGGCAAAGTTGGCTATGCCGAAAATGCCCTCCACAGTTTCCACCATGTCCTAACTCGACCGCATCTCAATTAGGATCATCGACACCTACACCACAATCGACTTTGCTAATGAAAATCTAGTCCAGCTCAACGAAACCATCAAACTTAACCCTTTAACTCAGTCAATATCATCCCTGTTGAATATTATGAAAAAAAGTTATTTTCGGCATATTGACATCATGCTGATTCGAACTGTGCAAACTTTCATAAAAAATTTCTCGGAATGTTGTCAAGTTGACGATTATATGAGCGCTGTGAGAATTCATAAGTCATTAAACTCGTACGACAGGTGCTTTACGTCATCTACTAAAATTGAGGACAGACAAGTTCAAAAAACCCCTGGTTCGAGCTACAACCATTCAAGGTGGTGAAATATCGACAATTTTGTAAAATTCCAATGTTTATGTTCAAATTCGAATAAATGTACCATCATCTATATACCAAATGAGAGCTAAAAATACGCTCTATAACTTTTAAAAAATCTCAAAAGTGCGATTTTTGCGTCACCCTGTAGTGTCGACTATTCCAACCATCAATTTCTTAAAGATGGAAAACCATTTCAGTATATATTTGGCTCTGTGCATTACTTTCAATTACATCCAGATTTGTGGGAGGATCGGCTGAGACGAGTTAGAGCGCTAAGCTTCAATGCGATTCAAACTTATATAGACTGGCATTTGCATGAGAGGAGACGTCTGTTTGAGTCCATTTTTTAAGATGAACTAGGCAAAAAATCGATTTTTCAAAAAAATTTCAAATTGCTCCAAAAATGCTTGGAAGTTGTTGGGCATAGCCCAAAACGGTGAAATATGACTTTTTACCACAAAAAGAAATTTATTTTTGGTGATTTTTAGAGCCCCAAATATCCTTAAAAAGGCTATTTATGACCATTAGGGCAGCCCCAGATCGCGTTCTAGTGAGGCTAAATTTCTGGTGAGTTGGGGTTTTTCATTTTGTATCATAAGGAGTCGTTTTTAAGAAAATTTAAGAAAAAATCTTGAATTTGAAAATTGACAAGTTGTGAGGGTCCCTTGTTAGGCATAAAATCAGGTGTTGAAAAAAATTTATCTAAAGTTGGCCTGCCACGACAGCATTCTCAGTGATAGACTAAAACTCTTGGTCTGATTTGAAACTATCGCAAAAATCTAGACCCGATTTTTTATTAGCCTAAAACTGGGGATTAAGGGTGAAAGGCTTACGTGTTGCTGACCAAATGCCTACCACTAAGCTATGTGGAAATACAACAAAAACAATTTTTAACGCAAAAAGCTGTGAAAAACAACAATGTTTTTTTATTTCCATCTCTAACCTTCATCGAAGGCATCAAACATCTTTTATGCTACTATTTAGCTACATTAACACAGTTACAAATTATTAGATATTATCAAACCAATGCTATATAAAAACGGTAGTCCTATACCTGTGGTTCAAATTGAGAACGAATACGGTGTTCTGGATGTTTGTGACCACAATTATACAACTTTGTAATCGGATCTCCTTATCCCCGTCTGTAGTCATCTATGAATTCAACCACAAAAGAATTCGACTTTATTACGTTACCATAAAATTTTTAAGATGGGGGGGGGGAGTAACAATCGCAGCCCGATATCCGAAAAAATTTTTTCAAATTTGTTTAAAAATGACCTTTACGGGGGTAATTTTATGCGAGAAATCGATTCCGCGCATTCCCACAGCATGAACACGCTTCCTTGATCCTGATTCAGGAAATGAGGTGGGTGTATTGAAGCGAAAATCAAACATTTTTGAATTTTTATGAGAAAACCGTCGACTCTTAGGTTTTTCTAGGCAGGAAAAATGTTTGATTTTCGCTTTAATACACCGATCCCTTCCCTGAGTCAAGGTCAAGAAAGTGCTTTCAGGGAGTGTGCGCAATCGATTTCCCGCCTAGAAAAACCTAAGAATCGATGGTTTTCTCATAAAAATTTGAAAATATTTATTTTTCACTTCAATACACCCACCCCATTTCCTGAGTCAGGATCAAGGAAGTGTTTTCATGCTCCGGAAATGCGCGGAATAGATTTCTCGCATAACATTACCCCCATAAAGATCTTTTTTTTTTAAATTTGAAAAAAATTTTTTGTAGAATGGGCTGCGATTGTTACCTCCCCCTTAAGTGGACGGAAAGATCAAATATCAAGGTAATAAGTAGCACAGAGTTCGAATAAAATTCTAAAAATTCAAACTTACTCTTTAAAAATAAATCATAAAACCATTGTCTTTGTATTTGTTTAACATCAGGTACTAAAATGCTTCATGTAATCCGCACTTAAGTAGCTTTATGACGTTTTTAAATTCTTATATATCGATTGTGTTCGTTATTGCACGAATTTTTGTGCATGTTTATTTTACTCTGAAAGTGTATACATAATTCGATGTATTATCCTTCCTGGACCCCGACTTCCTTGTGACAACTTTGTAACTCCTTTTTTTCGATTAAGTAAAAAAATGAATCTATTTAACTAACCGCTATATAATCTTCATCAAAGTTAGGCAAACATTCATATGATTGCCTAGTTTTTGTTCAAGCTGTTTCTAGAGAACAAGATCTATAATTTATAAAATCCGTTGCTCCTTTAAAGGACCAGTCCAGTAATTTACAACCATATGAAAAAATGATATATTCGGAAAGATCATGAAAAATGGAGCATTTTTTGTTTTTACGGTATATTCTGAATCGTTGTAGTTTTCGAGATAATTGCGATTGAAATTTTGAATTTGGGTACAAGCTCTTCGTTGTAATACACAAACTTTTTTGAATTTTTTGCGGAAAAATCGATTTTTGCATGTTTTTGCTTCAATAACCTAAAACAATGTTCAAATTGGATAATTTTGGTGTCATTTTGTTCGTCTCATTTAGCTATAAAAAATTGCTACAATTTCATTTTATAAAAGTTTAAAAAATCGATTTTTCGGCAAAAAATTCAAAAAAGTTTGCGTATCATAACGAAGAGCTTGTACACAAATTCAAATTTCAAACGTGATTATCTCGAAAACTACAACGATTCAAAACATGACGTAAAAACAAAAAATCTCTATTTTTCATGATCTTTCCGAATATATCATTTTTTCATATCGTTGTAAATTACTGAACTGGTCCTTTAAGCAAATTTTTATTTAGATCATAATTTACCGTAAATGCTCTAATAATCGCCTATGGGGATTATTGCTTTTTGACAATTTTTAAAGTGTAGTAACTTTTTTGCCTTGAGGAATTTTGATATGGGTCTTGGGCGTTTTTGTAGGTCGCATTGAGATCTACAAAAATGTCCAAGATGTCAAAATTCCGCAAAAAAGTTATTACACTTTGAAAATTTTCAAAAAGTAATAATCCGCTCTAATAATCCTCCATGGGAGATTATTAGAGCATTTACGGTATACGAAATTTTAGCAATAATGCACGAAACAAATTCCAAATTGGACATTTTAAAGTCAATCTACGGACCGTACTATCGTTTGCTGTCATTTTCTGGATTTTTGATAACCACACAAAGATCATCGAAATTATTCAAGTTTTTTACACTTTTACCGACTATTATAATAACAGGCTTGTTACTTGCAAGATTTATATATCTGTTTATTCGATTTAAAAAGGCTGAGGTAATAATTTTATAAATTTATGAAATTTTGGAAAGAATTTTAGACGATGTCACTACTATGGAGTTATATTGTACCAGTAACATTTTTGGCGCTGCATAATCTAATAGCAGCAACGACAATAATTTATTATCGATACAATAACTATTTTAACGAGCTTGTCGAGTTGTTATTAAAAGCTTCAGAGAAGAAAGTAATTTTGAGATTTTTATTTTACATCACTCTGTTCAGATAGTCCCAATAAAGCGTCGATATCTCGTAATATCCATCATTCCTATGGTTTTATTTTTCTATACGGCAATATTCTTTTGTTTTGAAAACCTCGTTTTATATAAACCAGTGAATCCGAACACCTTGACGATGCTTCAATTAAAGAAATATCTGCCCAAAAATATTACTTTACCGTCACAAATTACACCATCTATGATGCACGCTATTGGTGTACAGCTTAATGAAGAACATACGCCTTACAGGTTAGAAATTCATCTTTCAATAGTCATTGCTTGTCCTCCATATTTCTAAAAGTTAAGATATGATCAGGTACGTATCTCCCCCAGGCGCTCGCCCCAAACCTGAAAAATTTCTTAACAAAAATGCAATAAAATCCAAAACGTCAAAAAATAAATTTCCTAAAGGCGCCTCCCCCCCCCCAAACCCGGCGCTGCGACAGATGAGGACGGGCATTTGAGGACCCGACACTTGAGGACGGTCTTTTGAGGACGGATATTTGAGGACGCGACATTTGAGGACGGACATTTGAGGACGCGACAGTTGAGGACGGACATTTGAGGACGCGACATTTGAGGACGCGACACTTGAGGACGCGACACTTGAGGACGCGACATTTGAGGACGCGACATTTGAGGATTTATTTTGAATTTTTTAAATTTAAAAATATTAAAGAAATGAAAAATTCAGCGAAATCCGCTCTTTGAAATAATATTGTTTATTTTTAAAAATTCAAATGTCCGTCCTCAAATGTCGTGTCCTCAAAAGTCGCGTCCTCAAATGTCGCGTCCTCAAA
>OZJO01026851.1:0-11030 GCA_900406225.1 Acrobeloides nanus | reverse complement strand
TTTTAAGATAATTTTTCCCAACTTTCGCCCTTTCTTACAAAAGTCATAACTAGATTTGGCAGATGTTCGTTCAATTGACTTTCAGTGGTTCAGTGGCACTGGTCCGATACACCAGAAGTAGCGGGTTCGAGTCCCGTCTTGGTCACGAAGTTTTGCCTAGATGTCGGAGCATTTATGGGTTCTTTCACTCAGCTTACAGTTACAGTGGATATCGATGTAAATCTCTCTCACTTATGACACCAAATTACCTTGAGGCACGCAACCTCCCCCGCAAAATGGGTTAGGTTTGGGGGAGCTTGTACACGTCTGATATGACTAACATGTATATGACACAAAGGGTGATGACTTTTTTTTATTTTTGTTGGCGAATGTCAATATATAAGTACTGAGAGGCCGAGCGCTAATGACAGAGAGGGTAGAAGAGGAGGTGAGTGTGAAATTCCCCCTTTTAGAGATTTACATACTTACATCTTCTCATACCGAGCGCTTTCTACATTCAATTCTTCTTCTCCCCTCTCCGAACGCATTCGACAAAGAGAAATTTTTGAAAATAGTAATAAGTATTACCTTTTTGTCTCCGATTTCAATTGACCCTTTCCTCAAAATCAAAGAATTCTTTCTGATTCGTTTCCCGTGTCGAAAACCCCCCGAGTGCAAATCAACCGACTTGGAGAACTTTTTAAGCAAAGTAGCATGTGTATTACTTAAAAATTTTATCGAAAAAAAGTTTTTGCCTCCGATTTCGATAATTTTGGTACCAATCGTCTTCTATCATCGCCCCCTACAACTTTTGTTTTAGCGTCGACGGTTTAAATTGCTCGTTACGCAATAGTCCGACCGGACATAATAACATTACACGTTTTTAGTAGTAGGATTGAACGTTTCCAAGAAACATAATCAATTTAATTACAAAGATCATTAAGGGGTTAAACGTTAAAAAAAGTTTTCACAAAAATTCAATTATTTATATGATTATTAAATCTCGGATTTTGCTGTTGAATATTTAAAGCATGACTTGGTACATTATCTATAAACGCCATTATTGGAGTCACAGTAACAACAACTTGTCGAGGTTTCCATCCAAAAAGCAATAAAATTCTTTCAAACTTCTTTTTTATATACGAGCGGTATGGTTTGATATAGTACAAAATGAGCATGGAATCAATTACAGGATGACAACTGGAGAAATAGAAATATACCATTGTTATAGGGCCTCCATATTTGATTTCAAAAATATAGGAAGAAGTAAACCAAATCCCGTCAGAAACGATGAGGATGGCATTTAAAAGTGTTTGAAAGTTTAAGGTTTTGTAAATCATTAGCTAAAATGTATATTGGTTATTTTGATGGATAGGTGGGGATATAGGCAACAAAATTCAACACAGGATCATTTTCCATGTCTTGACCAACTGGACCTTACTTGTAACTTGAAAGTGCTATCCGATCTAATCTTCCTCATTCTGTTTAAATATGGTATCATATAAATTTCTAAGCCAAAAATAGTCAGTAATAGCGAAACTAATACCAACCATATACAATAATTATGCATATTAAATGCCCAATCATTTTTGCTATATCCAAACAATGATGAAATATTCGATAAGTACGGCACCAAAGAAGGCCAATCTTTAGCCAAAATTTCATTTACTTGGTCATTAGACAGAGTAAAATGAGTAAAGAATAAAGGAATATAAATAAGAATTTGGACTATGATAAATAGACTAGCAGCAAATAAGTAAAAGTATTTGGGCTGTTTAAAAATAGTAAATTCATAACCACCAAAAAGGCAAACTAGGCGATATGCAACGGATAAATAATTTGTGAAGACCATGTTTACGATAAAGAAATATAAGATTTTGAATTGAATAAAACCTCCTGTGGGGCCGAATTGTGATGTCCATCCTAAAATTAGATACATCATCTTTGTCCAAATTTGCAGAAAATAATTTTTGGATCAAGTTTCCCTGGTTGTCGCCACTTAACGTTAACTAACTCGACAAAAATATTTTCAAAATTTTTTAACGAGTTTGAGTAACAAAATGAAAACCTGAATTTGAATTCCTTAAGGAATTTTTGAAAAATTCCGCCGCCAATCGATAAAGCGCATCAAGAAACGGTAGTACCCCAAATTTCATAAAAAAACATATTCTTCGTTTTCGAGAAAATTTAATTCAAAGTTTATTAAAAATAGTCGAAATTTGCATAATTTTTAGCGAGTTTCGACCATTTTAATATCTCGCACCCCCTCTAACAAATTTCTATGCGGTCTTTTTAAATTGTAGCTGAACAATGGCCGAATAAGTGTTGATAAAAATTGTCGAAATCCGTTGATCCTAACATTGTCAAAAATTACTTTGAAGTTTTCAAAGTCGATTTTTTTCACCTTAATAAAATGGTAGAAATTTAATTTTTGTATGAAAATACAGAGCTTTAGTCCCTCTAACACATGCAAAAAACTGTATAAAAAAATTATTTAACAGTGGCGAGATATTTTACTTTGAAGTTAATAGTCATAAAATGAGGCATTTGTTGACTATCAACTTCAAAGTAAAATATCTCGCCACTGTTAAATAATTTTTATATACGGTTTTTTTGCATGTGTTAGAGGGACTAAAGCTCTGTATTTTCATACAAAAATTAAATTTCTACCATTTTATTAAGATGAAGAAAATCGACTTTGAAAACTTCAAAGTAATTTTTGACAATGTTAGGATCAACGGATTTCGAAAATTATTATCAACACTTATTCGGCCATTGTTCAGCTACAATTTAAAAAGACCGTATAGAAATTCGTTAGAGGGGGTGCGAGAACAACTAAAAACATTGATGTTGCAGACCAAAGCGAACGCTCTGTACAGTCGACTCTCGATAAGACGTCACCCTGAGCACCGGGCTCAAGGTGGCTTGTGCTGAAACACCCTGTATAATAGCACACTATGTTTACGCGCTAGAGTAAAAGTTAAAAGTTTTATTCATTTACTCTCTATTATTAGTACCTATAGAAAAAGCAAATGATGTCGGATACAAAAATACAGGTTTCCAAGCAGAAAACATTATTTCCATTCCATAACTACAAAACATGTAACACACAGATTGCCATTTATAGACAACCATCTCTTTAGTTGATTGTGTTAAAATTATAAACATTACAAAAGGAAACATAAAAATAGCTATAGTAAAACCAATATCAGTAACAATATTAAAAATTTGGATAATTAATTCATTATAAATGTGTTCAAATTTTAAACTTGAATTGTTCATGACGTGATAAACGAGGACAAAAATTTATTAGCAATATGTGTTTTAAAACGTTAAATGTATGGCAAAGACAAAGAGAAATAAGTCGTAGGTTTCATAATTTAATTTAACGACTACAAACAACTAAATTAAGTTTAATGTACTTCTACCAAACTTTGTATAAGATTCGGAGCTAATTCGGCACTTATACCCCATTGAACGTAGTCTGAAATCGAAAAATTTTCTCAAAAATGACCTTATTAAGGGTAATTTTGTGCGGGGAATCGATTGCATACATTTTATAAGCATGAAAAAATTATCTTGACCCTGACTCAGGGAATAGAGTTGGTGTAGGGGCGAAAAAAGAAAATTTTTCGATTTTTTCGTCAATACATCAACTCCATTCCCTGATTCAGGGTTAAAATAATTTTTCATGCTTAGTAAATGTGCGCAATCAACTCCCTGCATAAATTTTTTTCGCAGATTAGTGCTTCCATTTTTGATTATTTCTAAGCATTTTTGAAAAAAAATTTCTTCGATTGATGATTTCGGTGTCAATCGTCTTCTCTCATCATTCCCTACAACTTTTGTTTTAGCGTCGATGATTTAAATCATGCGTTCCCAAGATTGTCAGTGCAGAAAGGCACATAATATAGTAGGATTTACTCCTAAATATAAATGATTGAAAATTTTCTTGTTTTTTAAAGAAACTTTGCTCTTAAATATATAAATGTTCTCTTTTTTGATAAAAATTTTTGGTCATGAAACAAAAATATAATGGTGTTATGATTTTTTAGACCGTCTGAGTCCGGTTGATTTATGAAGAGATGTTTTCAATTATTTCGATGATGATGAGATAGTGAGGTGGGGTACTTCTAGTGGCTTATCCAGAGGGTGGCTTATTTATTTACATTATTTTTGATTTAAAAATATAGTCCAAACGTAGTGATTGATGATTGGATAATTCGATTTGGCAAAAAATAATAACAAATATGTTGATTTAAAATTTCAGCATGCTTTGTTGAAATTTTCAAAACAATAAATGGCCCCCAAAATTAAAAATTTCCTAAAGGAAAGTGCACGCCCCATCTGTATCTCAAAAAAATGTTTTCCTAAAATTTTTTAAAATGACCCTATAGGGGTAATTTGGTGCAAAAAATCCAAAAAACGCACTCCAAAATTCTCAAAACCTTTGTTTGATCCTGTTTAGGGTGTTGTGTACATTATTTGTGGTGTATATATAATATACATCACAAATAATGTATAAACACTCTAAATAAGGTCAAGCAAAGGTTCAGAGACTTTGGGAGTGCATTTTTGGATTTTTCGCGCCAAATTACCCCTATAGAGTCTTTTTTTTAAATTTTAGGAAAAATTTTTTTCGAGATATGGAAAGGGCGTGCACTCTCCTTTAGAAAAATGGCATTTTTGGTCAAAATTCGAAAAATTTTAAAAGAAAAATGAGGTTTTTATCTAAGTGTCTTCCAAAAAAACAAATCCTGGGTCCGTTACTGATACTGTTGCCTCCCTCTATCCCATATATGATAAGATTTGTAGTGTTTTTTGGAGGAATATTTACATCTTTTCTGGTTAAATTATGATCAACAATAATAATTTTTAAAAGAAAAATTTATAAATTAACAAAATTTATGCATAATGAAGAAATTAAAATATTTAACTTGGTGGCGGTTTTATTTCTATTGTTGGAGCACTTGTGGTGACCTTAACAAGATCCTTTGACACACATTTAGCAACACAGGGTCGGTCGCAACCTTCTCTATAACCTTGATATTTTATTGCCCCATCTTTGATGCATCCAGTCAAATCATAACAAGCTTTAATTTCATCTGAACCACATTCTGTAGCTGGAATAACACAACCTTCAAAGGGAACGTTTTGCTAAAAATGGAAGAATTTTAGCGATGAGCGAGTGTCTCACAAGTGTAAAAATACCCATCAAAATATTTAAAAAGTGCGAACTAACCAAAAACTGAATTTAATTCATTTTTTACTCAACTTTGATCCTCCGGCTTTTTTGCTTGTTACATGAGAGGATTTTTCCGTTTTGTACGGGTATACAAACCTGGACGATGTTAGAAGGCTAGGGGTGAATTTGAGGGAATTTGGGAGGGGACTATTTGAAGGGGGATTGACAAATTGTGAGAATCCTTGAAATATACTTTGTTATCCGGACATATACACTTGCCATCAACTTCAATAAGGTTAAGCCCTTTTTGATCTTCTTCACAAACACAGTCGCTATGATCTAATCCATCACGTGGCGTCCATTTTCCAACCCAGTCGCATCTACAAGCAGCCGTACCGTTCATAGCATTAGAGCAACGACGCTTATCATCGCACATTTGTCCCAGCTCAATTTGGGTGTCATTAGAATATGTTCCACACAGATTTATATTGACTGGAGGCATACCTGCCTCAATGAAGATATACAATAAAGGTAAAAAGATTAAATATTTCATCCTAAAAGTGTTTTTATATAAGTAGAGAGAATTTTTCTTATAATAAAAAGTATAGCGCCGATGGGGCAAGAGCAAATGGCGCAAAATTTATCTCGAATGAGAGATGGTTCGATTCCTATGGACGAAATTTTATTTTTTCGAAAAAGTTTTAAAAGCAAACCCCTTAAATTAACAAAATATCGGAGAACGCCCGGTTTAAAAAAATTCCCATAATCAAACAAGAAAGAAAAAATAATGTCAGTATAAAGTTGATCAATTATTCATCAAAGAAAGAACGCTCATTGTTATTCATCAAAGCGTTTTATTTATGACAAAAAAATATGACAAAAATACGTGGAAGCTTATTTAAAATAAATAATCCAGAACTATTTATGATCGAAGCAATGAAATTTGATAGAAGACTTGAGGAATGAAATACAAAAAAACAGACAAAAGAGCATATGAGCAATAAACCGGAACGAGCATATTTATTTACATTATTGATTTAAAAATGTAGTCCAAAACGTGGTCATTGATTGATTGGATAATGCGATTTGGCAAAAAATAATTCAAAATATGTTAATTTAAAATTTCATCATACTTTGTTGAAATTTCAAAACAATAAATAAGGTGTTAATGTTGCTCTGATTTATCTAGTGGCATAGCCAGAAATTTTTACAAGTGGAGGGATCTCTATCGTTGGTGTAGGCAAGGGGACTACCCTGTAGAAATCCGTAGTTCGATATATTGAAAAAATTTTTGTCAGTCTGGATATACACGAAAACATGAGTTTCGCTCAAAAAGACCGATTGGATCGTATTCAGCATACACTCTTATCCGCTATTGAAAAAAATTGATCGAAAATGGGTGAAAAATGATGAAATTAGAGCATTTTTTTGAGTGGCAAATACTTATTGCTTAACTCAATATACCGTAAAACTTCTAATAGAACCCCATGGGGCTCTATTAGAAGGTGTTAAAGGAGGACTGACATTTAGGGGGGATTCTCCGAAAAAAAATTTTGTTCGAGATAACTACTTTTTTACTATTTTTCTATGCGATAAATCGGTTCCGAGCATTCCCAAAGCGTGAAAACGCTTCTCTTGCATTATTTTAACTTGAAAATATTTTAAAAGTTGGAAAATATTCGAGTACTTTATTCACAGAATTCTGTTCTATCGATTGATTTCGAAAGTTCTCCAGAATCGGCGCTGTATCAGAAGATATTGGCATGTGCGACAAAAGCTGCTTTTATGAATGACCTGGACAAGATGAAGATCAACAATATGACCTCCTATGTTGAGAACTTTCACTCGGTTTGTATCCGATATCGCCCTAAGCGCAAGTATTTTCCGAAACCAGGATTTATGCGAAGAACGATGCTTGCTGTTATGGCTTATAACGAAAATCGAATGGCAGAGGTGCGTGGCGATCGGAATATATCAGTGGTCTATCAAAGTTTTTCAAAAGCCAAAGGTGAAAAAGTAGTCAAGTACAAAAAGGGACCACCAAGTGAAGGATGGAAGAAGGATCCTGTGGATAAGTCGGTAGAAAGAAAAAGACAACAAAGAAAAGGAAAGCCAATGGAAGAAGATAAAAATAAATATGATGAAAATATTGAGATTGTTTTAGATAAGCTAGAAACTTTGCTTAATTTTGATAGTGATGATGAAGATAATTAGAATAAATGTTGTTTGCTAACTTATGAAAACATCTAAAACTAAGCGTTTTACGCTTTGGGAATGCTCGGAATCGATTTATCGCATAGAAAAATGGTAAAAAAGTAGTTATCCCGAAAAAATTTTTTTCGGAGAATCCCCCCTAAATATCAGTCCTCCTTTAATGATTGCTCTTTTAAAAATCGAGCTTAAATCGGACTTCTTCGAGCGACCACTTTTTGGATAGCTACTGTAGAAAGGAACGTTCTATAAAAGAAATTATTGAAAAATATTTTATTTTCGCTGAGTTATTGAAAAGGTTGAAAAAATGGCATTTTTTTAAACAATCATATCTCCGTGAAATCGAAGTCATTGCAATAATTTCTTTTACATAATGTTCCTCATACGCTTAGCTATCCAAAAAGTGATCGCTCGAAGGAAATCGGCCTAATTTTGATTTTTGGTGGATTGTTGAATGTAAGGCTTAAAATTTTTTTCGATTTTCTGATATTGAATTAGACCATTGTTCCAATATTTTTATTTCTTTGTTTGAACTGAGCCGATTGTTATAATTTGTTTTTAGATAATGTATTCAAATATTCCAAATAATAATTTATTCCAATAAAGTTCAGCAAAGACATTTTACAGAGCATAAACATCTATTCTATCATGAAATCGATGACGGTGTTGATCTGATTATTGACAGAATTGGAAACTTTTTGGTTTTTGACGGTGAAGAAGAAACTGACGACGATATGATAGAGTAGATGGTTATGCTCTGTAAAATGTCTTTATTGGAATAAATTATTATTTGGAATATTTGAATACATTATCTAAAAACAAATCATAACAATCGGCTCAGTTCGAACAAAGGAATAAAATATTGGAACAATGATCTAATTCAATATCAGAAAATCGGAAAAAAGTTTTCGCGTCGAAACGCAGTTTTACCCTGATTTTCAGGGTCAAGGTTAATTTTTCATGCTTCGAAAATGCGCGTAATCGATTTTTCGCCTAGAAATTACCCTAAAAAGTCGATTTTTAGAAGAAAATCGGAAAATTTTTTTCGATTTTTCGAGAATAAGCTATAAATGTTACGCCCCCTTTAACAAATTTAAGTGGCGCCAAGATTGTTTTATATTTTTATCGGAATAAAAAATTAGGTCATTTCACAGCATCAAGATAATCTAAAATGAAAAGTCACGATTTTCACTTTTGCTCGAAAACTACGAATTCAGTTCATCAAAGAGATCTGGATACCTGTATGTTTGAAATAGATACTTAGAAATTATTTTTTAATGACCTTGTTTTCGGTCTTATGCAATCTGAGAATATTGTTTATTATTTATTTTGTAATAAAATTTGATTTAATAAATAGTTGTTGGAGATCTGGTGGTGAAGAAACTAGTGTAAGATATTTTACAAAGTGCCCCCCTCCAAATTCAATTTTCGTGATTTTTACTTGATTTGGGACCCGAAAATTTGTTGAATAAAAAAGACCCCTATATAGAGCAATTTTATGATGGGATATTCCCTTGTGCGTATTCCCGAGGCGAGAAAAAGCTTTCTGACCCTGATTTAAATCGAATAAATGCTAAAAATGACCATTTTCGAGTCAAAACCACAATTTTTCGCTAAATCAGGGTCAAGAAAGCGTTTTCGCGCTTCGGGAATGCGTGCATTCGGTTCTCCACATAAAGTTACCCCTATAGTGGTCATTTTTAGAAAAAAATTTCGGGTTCCAAAATCAAGTAAAAATCAGAAAATTGCAATTTTTGAGCACCCTGTATAATATAAGATGAATGTTTTTATCTAAAAATTTAGTCTAGTCCGTTATCATTATCTGGTTGCGCAGATCTTTTTATCCAATATGGAACACCTTCAATTGTAGAAAAGCAAAATCAGCCCACCCCAAGTGAGATTTTAAAATTTTTTATCCGTTTCTCGATGGACGAAATGGATATAATGTCCAAGTCAATGACTAGATACACGGTGACCAAGATGTTGTAGGAGTCTGGCGATCTGTCCAATTTATGGCATCACCGAAACTTAAGAATTCAAGACTCATTTTACAAAGTGTCCTCAAAAATGGCAATTTTGCAATTTTTTTCAAATTTTTTCAAGTTTTTAATTTTCACAAAAATAACCATATAGGGGGTTTTCTATGCGAGAAATCGATTGCGCTCATTGCCGATAATTGAAAACGCTTTCCTGACCCTGAATCAGGAGAGAGATGTGCGTATTGAAGCGAAAATAGTCTAATATAGGGTCAGGAAAGAGTTTCAAGAAAAAAAAATCAAAAATGATCGAAAAACCCCTATACTGTTATATTGGTGAAAATAAAAAACTTGAAAAAATTGCGCAAAAATAGCAAAATTGCTATTTGTTGGACCACCTTTAATTCAAAATATTTTTGCCAAAAAAACAGGGAATAGGGATGGAAAAGTGAATTCTCGGCTCGGATCTGTCTGAGCCGACTCGTCCCAAATGGAGTGCGAAAAAAGGACCAGATTAGGCAGGTCCAAGCCATCCCTTTTCTTTTATTTCCACCCCAAATCTAGAATTCCAACATTTTCTAAAACTATTATTTAGCCACAACATCCACTTCTTGTATTCCAGATGGAAATTTATATTGTTACCCATCCGGGCCAAATCCACCTACACCTGAAACTTTTATGCTTGAAGATGGATTTGCGACAAGTATCCCCGAAACAGATTGCAAAAATTTCTGTGCTTGTTCAGAAGATGGTACATGCTATATTAAAACTGGACAAGTTGATAGTGTTAGAATTGCTCCTTATTGTAACTTAAATGGTAGGGCATTTTTTAAAGTTTTTATTCAACATTTTTAGGAGTGTGCTGCAACAGTCTTTTCTTCCAATCAGCTGATGACAATGGTGGGGTAGTGAGCGAAGATATGAGTCAAATTTTTACGGGAATAAATCAATTGAGTGCGTTTGGGACTTTCAAGCCTTTTACTTGTGATGGCGGCAATGTGTATCCGGAAATTATATCGGTTGGATGTAATGGCTGTGATGATATTAGAGACTTTCAATGTACATCACATATGAAATAGGGTGGCCACCATCACCCTTCCCCTAGTGGGGTAGGCAAGGGAGGGTACTCCGGGTACATACTCCCCCAAAGGGCCGAAAATCATAAGGGTTCCCTTATGATTTATGAGCGATACCCTCCTTTAGTCGAGCCTTGTCCATACACCATTCGATCGGTTCGAACCGATTTTAAAATTTATCGGTTTGGTTCAGGCCAAGCGGTTCGATTCGACCGGTTCGAACCGTTTTTTAAAAACCTGCGGTTCGGTTCAATGATTCATGTAAAATCATCGATTCAGTTCGCCCATCTCTAATAGCTAATAACTAGGGGGATATAGCAATTAGCTAGTGGAATATATCTTCTATCTATGGGGCGCCAAAGTTAACCCCCCCCCCAAATCCAAAAAACTAAATTTTTCATTCGACTCCTTTTTTAATCTCTAACCTGGTATAGTAACACTGATAAAAAACCAAACTGTATACAGCCCTAGGGGCTGTGTGTAATTGTTCATAAATGGGACATTTGATTGTTTACCTATTTATTCAAAAAAAAGTTTACTTCCTTATATAAAATTAGATTGAATGATGTCTTGCTCAAAAATTTATTTCCTTACTAAATATAG
>OZJO01026848.1:0-12037 GCA_900406225.1 Acrobeloides nanus | reverse complement strand
GGTTTTCTTCCTCTAAGATATTGTTTATATGGAACTGGATATTATTGGGATCATATAATTCCATTTTATTCGACATTCATGACTATTGGATTTTTTGGTAGGTTTTTAAAGGGAATACATTTTGCGATCATATGGGAGAAACAAAAATTTTTTCGTAAAAATGACCCAATTGGGGGTAAAATCATGCGAAAAATTGACATTCTCGAAGCATGAAAATGCTTCCTTGATCCTGATTCAGGGAAATAAGAGTGTGTATTGAAGCGAAAATCCAGCATGTACTAATTTCCCTGAATCAAGGTCAGGGAAACGTTTTCAAGCTTTGGAAATGCGCGCAATCGATTCCCCGCATGAAATTACCCTCAGAAATATGAGGCGGTATAAATAATGCTAACGATAATCTTTATCTAAGAATAGGGATAACTATCCCTAGCTAAGGATAGAAATATCCGCGGCTAAAATCCGCATAAATAATGCTAAGGATAACTTTATCTCTAGCTAGGGATAATTATCCTTAGCTAAGGATAAATATTAATTTTTTAAGAGACGATATCTCGAAAATTCGAACCTAGGTGGGAGTAGTGTTAAAAGGTTCGAGCGCGCTCCAAGTTAAATTTATAAAGTGAGATTAATTCATGGGAAAGTTTTTTAAAGTCATTTTTATTCAAAACTTATGCCCTAAAAAATTCAAAACCTTGTCCGAAGCTCAACACCATCGATTTGACGTGTATTTTTTGAATTTTCTAAACTCTCTAAAACACCCAGGATAATTTTTTTCGGTCAAAGTTTCTTTTGGCAGATGTATTTCAATATGGAGAACATTTCTAGCATGATTTCGAAAAAATACGAGAAAAAATTTTGTTCGATTTCATTTCTACTCCTACGTGTAAAAATGTCTCAAAAATCGAAGTTTCTAAGATTTTTTCGAAACCACGCTAGGAATGTTCTCCATGTTGAAAGACATCTGCTAGAAAGAAATTTTGGCCGAAAAAATTATCTTGGGTGTTTTAGAGAAGCTAGAAAATTTAAAAAATACACGTAAAATCTATAATATTGAGCTTCAGACAAGGTTTTGAATTTTTGGGGCACGAGTTTTGAATAAAAATGACTTTAAAAAACTTTCCCATGCATTAATCTCACTTTATAAATTCAACTTGGAGCGCGCTCGAATTGTTTAATGATTCGAGCAACCGATTTTTACTCAGTTAATAATTTTTTAATAACGAATTAGGGGACATTTTTCTTTATATATCTGTTGCAGCCAAAATGGGCTAAGAAGAGTCAAACCCAAAAAATTTCTTTGATTTCATGTCCCCCATGTCAAAAAATACGGCAGTAAAATCATTAAAATCCGTCATAAAATCAAGTAAAAATATAGACAGAAAAAAAGTTAGCCTGCTCCGGAGCAGGCTAAGAATTTCTATCCTTAGCTAAGGATGATATCTTCATCTTTTAGCATTATTTATACGGCCTATGATTTTGAGGAAAAATTGGAAAATTTTTCGATTTTCGCTTCAATACACACATCTATTTCCCTGAATCAGGGTTGAGGAAGCATTTTCACGCTTCGGGAATGCATATAATCAGTTTTTCTCATGATTACCCCCAATTACCCCCAGTTTACGAAAAAAAATTTTTCTCCCAAATGGTCGCAAAATGCACCCACTTTAAGACAAATTCAACGTTTATGAGAAAATTTTTTAGTAATTTACTCGGCAAGCATAGTATTATTTGCTATTTATGTATCATCGAAAAAAGAAACTAATGTCAATGCTCATTCGAAATTGTCAAAAAAGCAACGAAAACTTTTTACCTCTGTCTCTTTAGTATTGCTATGTCACACTCTTTTTTATGTGTTTCCTTCAACTTTACAATTGCTACAAAGAGTAAATTCACTTTTGAAATATTGATAATTTTTTTAGTACTCTAACTTGAACGGTTTTATTTTTAATTATCCCGGATATTTTATCAATATTGGATCAGTTCTATATGGAATTTTGAACGCTTTGATCCTTGGAATAACACATCAAGAGTTTAGAGAACATTCCATAATGCTTTATTGGAAATTGAGAGGAAAACAGACATCTTCCGCTGTTCAAACTATTCATAAATAAGAAAATATTTATGAAAAAAGTTTTTGATGTTTCAGCCCCATAACAGTCTTGTTGAAATAATTTTCTAACCAATAATTTGTACATTAAACGATTTAATGTTTTAAAATCGTATGTTTCTTTTTTATTTTTCGATTTACTTAGTTTTTGACCATTGCCATCGTTAGTCATACTTTGTACCATACATGGGCAGACCTGTGTGCGTGGGTCAAGGTGGAAGGGGGGGGGAAGACGTAGAATGTGGGTCGGAAGGCCGACACATTGAGGATTAATAGTTGAAAAGTAGGTTGCTTGGAGCATATTTATGTGTAATCTTTTTTTTGGTCGCCAACTTTTCGACCCTATCGGGAGGGGGACCAAATGAGGGTTGTAGTTTTTTTGAAAATTCCATCTGGGGTGCTGTTTATGTATGCTTTGTACCTTGCTCAATATGACAGATTAGAATGCAATGGTCAAAATTGTTTTTTGAGAACGTGACTAATTTGAATAGAGTTAATGCTAATTTAGCGACATTTAAAGATTCTCAGACAAACTAATTCCGGAAAATAAGGAAACTAGTTTTGCATACAATTACTATTCTACCTATTTTGTGAGATGTTCATTTTTTGTTTTAAATTTTTTTTAATAAACTTTCCATTTTCAATCGATTACAAGATATTTGCATAAGAATGATTATGCATTTCAATTAGACTCACAAGGGACCCTCACAGCTTGTGAATTTTCAAATTCAAGATTTTTTCTTAAATTTTCTTAAAAACGACTCCTTATGATACGAAATGAAAAATCCCAAGTCACCAGAAATTTAGCCTCACTAGAACGCGATCTGGGGCTCCCCTAATGGTCATAAATAGCCTTTTTAAGGATATTTGGGGCTGTAAAAATCACCTAAAATAAATTTCTTTTTGTGGTAAAAAGTCATATTTCACCGTTTTTGGCTATGCCCAACAACTTCTAAGAATTGTTGGAGCNTAAAAAGTCATATTTCACCGTTTTTGGCTATGCCCAACAACTTCTAAGAATTGTTGGAGCAATTTGAAATTTTTTTGAAAAATCGTTTTTGAGAGCAGGATTTTGTGCACAGGATATGCCAGGCAAAAAATCGATTTTTCAAAAAAATTTCAAATTGCTCCAAAAATTCTTAGAAGTTGTTGGGCATAGCCAAAAACGGTGAAATATGACTTTTTACCACAAAAAGAAATTTATTTTAGGTGATTTTTACAGCCCCAAATATCCTTAAAAAGGCTATTTATGATCATTAGGGGAGCCCCAGATCGCGTTCTAGTGAGGCTAAATTTCTGATGACTTGGGGCTTTTCATTTTGTATCATAAGAAGTCGTTTTTAAGAAAATTTAAGAAAAAATCTTGAATTTGAAAATTCACAAGCTGTGAGGGTCCCTTGTCAGCTGCTTGAAAAATGCACGATTCAACTAGTTTTTTGTTCTAGTAAATTTTTTTGTATTTAGAGTCTAAATTTTAGACTGCAAAAAATTGTTAATTGTTTGTGCCAATTTATAAGCTTCAACAAATCTATGAAATACAAAAACTTAAAAAAACACACACAAAAAACACGGGCCTGGATATTCCCAATTGATATGGAACCGAAATTTTGGCGCCAATCAATTCGCTATAGTTGAAAACCTAGGGTATATGACGTTTCCGAACAAATCTGAGACTCTCACCAAAAACTGTTTCGTGGCAGGGTCGATTCTTATACAAATCGTTTTTTAACATTTCAAAAAATCTAACTCATACCATTTTATAAATATATATATTTTTACAAATTATTGCTTTACAATCGTAATTGTTCGTAGTATTTTATCATTTTTTTATTCTTGTTTGATTGTTCACCTTGACGCTACTACGAACTACAGATATAACTTGAACTTGTTATTGAACGTTTATTGCTCTTCGAAAGAAAGGTAAAAATGGAAGCTGGCGTTTAAACGCGGCTCTGTAGTCTCGGCTAAAAAAACAATATGATGTTATTATAGGGTGTCGCAAAATTAACCGCTCTTTCGAAAAAAATTTCAAAAAAATTTTTTTTCCAAAAATGACCCTACTAGGGGTATTTTTATGCGAGAAATCGATTGCGATCATCGAAAGATATTGAAAGTGGCTTTTTGACCACTAAATTTTCATTTTTCATCATTTTTCGTGCTTTCAAATCTTTATCCTTATTTTGCTAAAAGAACAAGAAAAATAAAATTTGAAAAGTAGTTTTCCTTCGAAAAATGGATGTTTTTTGATGAGAAATAAGTTTTCAGGATTTTTCGATGTGCGCAATCGATTTCTCGCATAAAAATACCCCTAGTAGGGTCATTTTTGGAAAAAAAATTTTTTTGAAATTTTTTTTCGAAAAAAGAGCGGTTAATTTTGCGACACCCTGTATATCTTAATCGCAACACCTGAATATGAAATAAATATAGTAATTTGAAGCTACTCCAAAGTTTATTAGTATGGCAGTATATTCAACTGGTAAATCCTCGTTAAATCCAAAAATCTTGGGAAATATTAATGGAAAAATGATAGTGCCACATGGCCAACATATTAGAATGATTAATAATATGACAGATAGAGATTTTATAACTTGTTTTGACATGGAACTTTGGTCTAAAAAAGATCAATCTTATAAATTAATATACAGCCAAACCCCTCACTAAACCCATCCCTAACTAAGCCCACCCCTGCCAAAACCCCTAACTAAGCCCCCCTCTCGAGCGGTGGGCTTAGTGAGGGGGTTTGACTGTACCGTACTTTTTCTACAAATAAAAGAGATCCACATAATTCCATAAACTATAACCATCAATGCTTCGATAATATAACCCACATAAGTCCCAACAGTTTGCATTTGAGGTCCGTGACCATAGCCAATATTGCAGATAGTCATCCTATAAATGAAGATCGTTTTTTTAAAAATTATTACTCGTTCGCAAATTCTAGCATTTCAATATAAGAAAAAACAAAGGCAAATATTGTAAAGATTACGGGTATAGAAACCATTGCACACATATAAAGAAGCGAAGCTACTCTCATGTACCTAAAAATTGCGCTTGAGATGATAAAAAAATATTTTTTTGGTTTATATCATCTTTTTTTAGATGTTTTTTATCTTAATTTTGTCTTACATTATGGGCATCAAAACACTAATCACTCGATCGACTCCAACTAACAAAATAAAAATCATGCCAACCAAAAATGCTAAATATGGAGGTTCTTGTAGAAACCAACATGTTATAGTGGTTGTATTGTTGATTCCAGTAAATAAATAATACGCAAAAATATAATGACCGTATTGGTGAACTAGATCAACAGCAGCATTCAAAGCGATCAAGATGTTGCAGCGATTTTGGAGATTTCTGAGAAAATTTGATATAAACAAGATAGATAAATTCTTACCGATTTGTGTAGGTAGCCCAGACAATACTGGCATTTCCAAATTGTCCAAAGATTGAAGTTACGATGACAATGATTGTAGGAAGAAAGAATTCGGTTTTTAAACGATTGTCCTATAATTGTTATATAAAAACAGTATTTTAAAGTTACTTGTACTGAAGGAGTTTCAGTTGTATTTGTAGAATTTGACATGGTTGAAAACGAGAATTTTTTTGAATGAAAACATTGAATTTATACAACTTATTCTAATTGATTAAAGATCTAGACCAAAATCGTAAGCTATATATGGATCAGATAAAAAATTGTTTTATTAGGTCTATTCATAATTAGTGGCGTGTTGTACATGCGGCTAAAAAATTCACGGAATCATTGGTTTTCGATGAAAATTTTTTTCAGTAATATAGAATAAATAATGTAGATTCCAAAAATGCTTTTACTTTTTTCTCCAAAAGTAAAATTCATGGAGAAAAATCGTTTCTAAAAATTGTCAAAAATCGTCAAGTTTGAGGTATTGGACAAAAACGCTCAAATTCGCATAATTTTCTAGTTCAGAATTTTTTAAAACTAGTTTCCTTGGATTCTACATGAAAAATGGCATGGAAAACTGTGGTCGATTGCCGCAAATGACCTTAGAAATTGCTCTAAATCGACTAAAACAAAATTCGTAAAAATATTGAAAAATGCGATTTTTCGTGTTTTTTCATGTATTTTTACGAATTTTGTTTTAGTCGATTTAGAGCAATTTCTAAGGTCATTTGCGGCAATCGACCACAGTTTTCCATGCCATTTTTCATGTAGAATCCAGGGAAACTAGTTTCAAAAAATTCTGAACTAGGAAATTATGCGAATTTGAGCGTTTTTGTCCAATACCTCAAACCTGACGATTTTTGACAATTTTTAGAAACGATTTTTCTCCATGAATTTTGCTTTTGGAGAAAAAAGTAAAAGCATTTTTGGAATCTACATTATTTATTCTATATTACTGAAAAAAATTTTCATCGAAAACCAATGATTCCGTGAAGATATATCGAATTTTTTAGCCGCATGTACAACACGCCACTAATTATGAATAGACCTAATATAATTATATACTAGAGAGTATGTTTAAACCAACTTTGATGATTTGAAACAGCTGTATGTAAGTTGACAAGGAAACGATCCCCCCATGATGTCAATTTGATTATATACCATATTTAGAGCACGGCGGGCAAAAGTAGTGCCAAAAATGGGGATCATAGCTGAACAAGGGGTACTGTATCCCCCTCCACATAGCCTTTTTGCCGAAAATTTTTAAGCGACCACTTGACCTGTTCAACAACTGTCAAATTTTGGGGTTGCAACTGTCTAAATGACAGTTGTAACTGTCAAATGACAGTTGCAACTGTCAAATTTTTTTTTCATAAATTTTTATAATTCTAGCATACTGGTGTTATTTGAAGTAAGAAAATCACATTTTTAAATTTAAATTTATTTTCAAGCCCGACAGTTGCAACTGTCATCGTGACAGTTGCAACTGTCAACTGACAGTTATAACTGTCAATCATTTTTTTGAACTTAATTCGTCATTTGCTTGCCAAAAAGTGCAAAATTGGACATGTTCAACAACTATCAAATTTTTGGGTTTCAACTGTCAACAGACAGTTGTAACTGTCAAAAATTTTTTGCATAAATTTGTATAATTCTAGCATATTGGTGTTATTTGAAGTAAGAAAATCACATTTTGTAAATTTATCTTACATTATCGGCATCAAAACACTAATCACTCGATCAACGCCCACTAACACAATAAAAATCATGCCGACCGTAAATGCAATAGATGGAACTTCATGTTCATACCAACATGTTCTAGCCGTTGTATAGTTTATTCCAGTAAAAAGATAATATGCCAGGATATAATGGCTATATTGATGAATGACGTCGACCGCAGCATTTAAGGCGATCAAGATATTGCACCTGTTTTGGAGATTTCTAAAAGGTTCGATATTTGTTGCGAGATTCGATGAGATTTTTGGTGACCTCCCTCCCTTTCCTCCGTGTAAACGTTAGTTTGTGAATGACCTCTAAATATTTTACTTGTTCGTATAAGTTGCCCAAACGATGCTGGCATTACCAAATTGTCCAAAAATCGATAATATAATGATAATGATTGCCGGAAGGAATATTTCGGTTTCTAAGCGATTGTTCTATAATTGTTACATAAACATGGAGACTAAATTGACTTACTAAAAGAGGATCTGATATATTTGTGGAATTTGACATAGTCGATTTACGAACGAGAATTATTTACAAAGAAAATGTTAAGTACAACGACCTTCTTCTAATCAAAATGAAATTCTATGAAAACTACCACGTGGAAAGAGATTCTAGTATCCCAGGATTTTGATAAACATATCGTGAGATTTACATTTGTAGCTGTTTATGATGTGAATGTTTCAAAGAAAGCTTAATTAACCCATTAACGCCCACTAGGTCATATGTGGCACGCAATGTAAATGGACCTCTAGAGCAGTCAACTTAAACCCATCGGTAGCACAATATCTTAAAATCTTCCTCTAAAATGCAACAACTTTTTCAAAGATCACTAAGGGTGATTTTTTTGTTTTCATGGCTAAAAAATTGGTGCAAAATTTGTCATTTTCTACCCCAAATTTTAACGATTTTCGAAGGGTTTCATTTTTTCAAACGATATGTTTTCTTAGGAAAGCTTGCATAAAAATGATAGTTTAAAACGGGACTATAACTTTTGTCACGAATTGAGTTTGTCACGCTAACTTTTGTCACGCATACAAATTACAAACCGAATAAGTTGATTGTTTCACGGAATTATTTCGAAAATCTGTCGGCTTGTAGCTTGTATGCGTGACAAAAGTTAGCGTGACAACTCAATTCGTGACAAAAGTAGGATCCGTTGCGCTCAGTGTCCGAACAAGACTTTGACAAAATGTGAAAAATGCAATATCGGCTTAATGTTTTAAAGATTTTCACATTCATAAACACGCATGAATTTAACGATATTTTTACAAACTATAAATAAAAATATTTTTACGCAATTTGATCTCTTCGAGCCCATTGGGGTCATAAATGACCTACTTCAAATAACCCGATTTTTAAAACGATATCCTATCTCTTTATATCTAGGGTAGTTTCTAGTGCCATTTTAAGCTGTTTAAAAAAAGAAATTTGGAAAAAGCATAGTTCCTCGAGTTCTGGGCTTGATGGGGTTAAGAACCTACTATTTTAAAATTCGCTGATTTGTTGTACACGGGATTTTTGGGCATGAGGAACACGAATCTGCAAAAATTTTTACGACCCCTCCTTGACCCCCTATCGGTACATAGGGTACCCCAAAAGGGTTAAAAATCGAAATTTTTCAAATATAGACATATGTATATGAAATCATATGCTCATGACATGAAAAGCACGAATTTTTATGAAAAAAATTTTGATGACCCCCCCCTGATCCTATATAACCCCTATAAGGGTACCCAAAAATGGTCAAAAATCGAGATTTTGCAAATATAGGCAATAGTATATTATATGCAAATGAAAGCTAATGAATAAAGTGAATTTTCGTGAAAAAAATTTTTGGCCTATATAAGTACCTTAAAAGGTCACAAATTGAAATTTTGCAAATATAGGGTTACGTATATGAGATTGAATGGAAATGACGTAAATAACAATAATTTGGGGTAGAAATAGTAAGTTTCATAGCATAGCTAAAAAATGGTAAATAAAAACTGCTTCGCAGTTTTATGAAACAAATGAAATACCATGGAAAACAACCGATGGAAGAAACAAATGACCGGTTGGTATGATGCATATGTTACACTTGAAATGTATATGTGAAACGCTTGAAATACAATTTTTGCTACTACTCAGGATTAGGTGATCAAACTGACAGGGATGTGGATACGGAAATTTTTTTTCGATTTTTGTCTAAACATGATCTATATAGGGGTAATTTTATGCGGGGAATCGTTTGTGCGCATTCCCGAAGCGTGAAAACGCTTCCTTGATCCTGATTCAGGGACGATGCATATGTATATTACAACAAAAATCGAAATTTTTTTATCAAAAATCGAGGATAAATCGGATTTCATCGAGCACTAAATTTTGCATAGTTAATTGAACGAATAATATTTTTTTTTAATTATTGAAAAACTTTTATTTTCGTGTTTTTGTCAAGTTTATTCTTCAGGGTTTATTAGTCGTGATTTGTAAGCTAGTCTCATAAAGCATCAGGTTTATGTCGATCGCCAAAACCAATAATAATTCCAAGTACCGAAAGACGGGACACCATGTGACTAAGAGTATAAGCATACGCTGAGCGTCTAAGATACGATGCATACTCCGAGAAAACGACTAATATGCCGAGATCCTAGGTTGGCGGAAAAATGCCGAATCCGATGTGAAAAGGACAAAATACAGAATGGACACAATACCGAACAAAAAACATCGAAAGGACAAAGGTTTAGTGTGCACTTAGAGCACCGCCCGAAGGTACCGGTATCGCCGACGAAGGAGATCACGGCCAAGGCTCGGAATGGGAAGTAGGGTGCGTTTTTATTCAGTCTAAGCAGCAGCGAGGAGCACGAAGCGAGCCGACCTGCCGCTTAAACTGAATAAAAATGTAAACCTATTTCCAATTTCGATTGTGGTCAATACCTACTTCTGGAGTTGGCCATGGGGTCTGGACTGTGAATCCTATCCCACCGTTCGGCATTATGCCAGACTTCATGTGCTTGACAAAAACGCGACCTTTTAGAAAAAGGAATGAATGAATTTGTTTACTTCTTTATTCTCGCTGCAAATCACGTGATTTTAAAGTATACCAATTAACATGCATCTTTAAACAACTATTAAACCAAAAGTTTTCTGATGTGCTCATATCAATCGAATTAATTCTGTAATTTCTGATTTGCTCTTATCAACCAAATTAAGTCTGTAAATTTTGTACGTACACACGCTGCTTTATAGCCAGATAAGAAATCCGGAAGAAGTTTGTCCAGCACACATACAAACAGCAGATGTTCCTAATGAATTAAACCAAAAATTTTCAATAATTAGGCTATAAAAAGATAAGGAATCGTTGAGGTCGATGTTTCCAGTTTAATTATAAATTCCTAGCACATTATAAGCATATGTAGAAAAATTTTTGTTTTTTAAGACAGCTTTTTTACAAGCTTTGCAAGAAAGAAGAGGTAAATGAAGATAGTCATTTTTGGGAAATTAGTGTTCGTAACTTGTAAATTTTAAAGGTAATGCACTTCCAGGCGTATTCTCCAAGGGTGCAACTCAAAAGTCAAAGAGTTATATTCAGCAACCATAAAAGGTTTTTTGGCGGGGTCTTTTTTTAAAAATATTCTACGCATCAGGAGAAATATTTTTAAAAAGATTCCGACCAAAAATCTTTTATGGTTATAACGCTTTGAAGTTTGAGTTTCACTCTTAGAGAATACAACTGGAAGTTTACCCCTCTTTAAAGGGGGTGCATTTTGTGACCATTTGGGGGAAAAATTTTTTTCGTAAAAATGATCCTATTGAGGGTAATTTGATGCGAGAAATCGATTGCGCGCACTCCCGAAGCGTAAAAACGCCATCTTGATCAAGTTTTCGTGAAAAATTGTCTATTTGTTCTTTTTTTCACCCTTTTTCGTCAAAAAAAGGCGAAAAGATAGCCAATTTTTCACGAAAACTTGGTCAAGATGGTGTTTTACGCTTCGGGAGTACGTGCAATCGATTTCTCGCATTAAATTACCCCCAATTGGGTCATTTTTACGAAAAATTTTCTCCCAAATGGTCGCAAAATGCATCTTTAAGATCATTCATTTCCAATTTTAGAACGAAGTGCCTCCCGCTATGCTAAAACTTATCTATATCTTTAACTTATTATTAGTTCTCGGTATTTTTGTATCTAGAACCAGCGCTGGAACGTTTAGTATCGATAACACAACGCATCAGTTTTTAAAAGATGGAAAGCCTTTCCAGTATCTTTCCGGTTCTATTCATTATATGCGTGTACACCCGGAGCTATGGAATGATAGACTACAGAGAATTCGTGCACTTGGGCTTAACGCGATTCAAGTTTATGTCCCATGGAATTTGCATGAGCCTTCGGAAGGAACGTAAGATTGATTTTAAAATGACTGTTTCTTAAATTCCTCATTTTTAGCTTTGATTTTTCTGGAGGACTTAATCTCACTCGTTTCTTGACTTTGGCGCAACAAAATAATCTTTATGTGTTGCTCAGACCAGGTCCTTATATTTGTTCCGAATGGGAATTTGGAGGTCTACCCTATTGGCTTCTGAAATATGATGAAATAGAGTTGAGAACATATGATCCGATGTAAGAAAAATTTCGAATTCGAACAAGTAGCATAAACCTAGACCTATAGCCTATGCATATACCTGTAGCCTATATCTTATAACTATAGCCTATACATATAGCCTATACCTGTAGCCTATATGTTTAGCCTATACCTATAGACTATACTATAGTCTATACCTATCATAGGTCAGCAAGATGGGGGGGGGGA
>OZJO01026842.1:0-11130 GCA_900406225.1 Acrobeloides nanus | reverse complement strand
TTAAGCTCAGAATTTCGACTGTTTCTTTTACTTTCAAGCCAAAACAACCTCGAAATCGTAATCCTCGCATAAAAATTACCCTATAGGGTGATTTTTTATTAAATTTTGAAAGAAAATTTTTTTTGAGTTTTTAACCCTGTTCAATGGGGTCGCTAATCTACAGTAGTTCCAAATTTTTGAAGGGTTATTACTTTTTCGTGCGATTTTCTCGTTTTTCTACCAATTTTCATCAAAGTAACCTTTAAGAAAATTGTAGAAGAAATCAATCTCTACAACTTTGGTAAAAGAGATTTTGAACGAATCTTTCTAAAAATCGATAAAATTCATTAACAAAATAAGTATCCTTACAAAATTTTTGTGACACCCAAAGCTTGGTCTTCTCGAAAAGTTTGTTTTAATAACTCGCTGAAACGAATAAAATGACACCAAAATTATTAAATTTGAAAATTGCTTTGAGTTATTGGAACGAAAACATGAATCAAGATTTTTGTTTCAATAACCCAAAGTAATTTTCAAATTTGATAATTTTTGTATCATTTTATTCGTCTCAGTGAGTGATTTTCGGTTAGTTACTATGAAGTTCCAACTTTTTTGAACGATACGCGGGAATAGAATATACCCCCACTTTTTCTACTCATAGCGTGAAACAGGGTCCGAAAAGGGGCCGAGGCTCCGGGGCCGACGGGGGTTTTTGGGGGGCCAACGGGGGCCGGCGGGATTTTTGGGGAACGATGGGGCTTTTGGAGGCCAGTGGGGGCTTTGGGAGGTCTAGAGAAAATCAGGATCCGAAAAAGGGACCGAGGTCGGTCCCCAAAAGTCCGTCGGCCCCCGCTGGCCCCGGACTGGGACCGGCACAGGGGCCGGCCCGGGCCCTCGAAAGCCCCCAGAGGTCCCGGCTCCATGGGGGGCCAGTCTCTTAGATGAATGCCGGCCCCTTTCGGACCCTGACGTTAAACAGATTGTAGTGTTATGTCATATACTCGCATAAATGCTTATTCGTGCATAGTCTTTTTTAAGGGCCGGCACTGCCGCGGCCCGGGGAGCATGAATTTTTTAAGGCCGGACCGCAGCCCGAGCAGAGTGGTACCGACCTGGACCGGGCCGGCTCGAGTTTTTATTGTAAGTTTTATTATACACTGTCATTTTAATCAATTTTGACATAATATATTTTAAAAAAGTGCATGAAGCTTATAGAAAGAAAGCAAAAATAGTTTTTAACATCTTAAAAAATTCTGATGGATTCAAAAAATAAAATATAAATCGGGCCGGCCTGCGGCTCGGCCGGGCTGGACGGCGGCCCAGGATGCCAGATATTTTTAAGGCTGGGCCGGGCCGCGGCCCATAACGCTAGTTAAAAAGCCTATTCGTGCAATTCTAGGGTTTTTGTTGTTATTTATATCTCTAAGCCCTTTAATTTATAAGCACTGATTTTATGTTTATTATTTAATAGTTGTTCAGGATGGTGCAACAAAGTTTCATTTTGTCATTTTTCATGAATTTTGGACTCAAAATCTTTTCCTAAAAATGACTCTATGAGGGGTAATCCGGTGCGGGGTATCTATTGCGTGCATTCCTGAATCTCGAAAACGCTTGCCTGACCCTGATTCAGGATAAGAATGCAAAAAAGGACCATTTCGCTTCAAAAACTTTTCTTGAATCAGGGTCAGAGAAGCATTTTCACGCTTCGAGAATGTGTGTAATCGATTCCTCTGCATCGAATTACCCATAATGAAGTGATTTGTAAGAAAATATTTTTGGGACCAAAATTCATGAAAAAATGGTAAAATGGAAATTTTTGTTGCGCCACCCTGTACTTTTTTAACAATAAAAGCTTTATGAAATCAAAAATTGTTTAACATTTAGATGGTCGACTAAATTTCTTAATAAGATTTTTCATATCGATTACGGATATGTAAAAAAGTTTTGAGAATAAGTTTAGCTGAAAGGGGAATCATTTTATCAAAACACACGTATTTGGTTCATTTCCTGTCGTGTATCCATCAGCACAAACACATGAATAAGGTAATCCAATGCGGATTTGTGGTTTTCCTTCATTGTCGACTAAAATAATGGAACTTTAACAGAAGTGATTGTGTCTTACAAGAATTGCCTTTTGGAAGGCATATGGCACCATAGCCGCAAGAATGTTGATCACATTTGTTTGGAAGTTCTGGTTGAACAGCATTGTGGTAGACTCGAACTGAATTCGGATAGGAGTATGTATCAAATAACTAAAATAGCAAATTGAAAATATTTATTTTTTGAGAAAAGTATAGATTCAAAAATATTTTCCTCATCCTTAGCTACAAGATAAGGCTCTCATGGCGCATCTAAATGCCGAAAAGGTGCAGGCAAGGGTCAAAATTAAAAATTTTTTGCTAATCAACACAGCTCACCGAGCGCTTCAAAACGAATACCATATCATGGGGTTTTGGGGGGTTTGACTCATGGCCGATTGGCTAACGTGCTCGGCCTTCATTCATAGGTTACAGGTTTGATCCCGCTCCCAAAAATCATTTTCTATTTATTGTCAAAATTCATGAAAATTATTGCATATCCACATTTTTATAAGGAGAATACGAAGGCGATATTATTTTTCCATGAAAACTTCTGGAAAATTGGAAAAATAAGTTTTGATTTTTCAAAAAAATTTTCATGAAAAAATAATAACGCTTTCTTGTTCTCCTAATTAAAATATGGATATGAAAAATTTTCATAAATTTTGACAAGAAAATAAAAAATGACTTTTGGGCGCGGGTTTGAACCCGCGCCCTATGAGTAAAGGCCGAGCAAGTTAGCTAATCGGACATGGGTCGAACCCCAAACACCATGATATGGTGTTTGCTTTGAAGCACTCTGTGCTGAGCCGATCGGTGATTTTTTACAATTTTGACCTTTACTTGCACCTTTTTCCTCTTTGATGCGCCGTGCTCTTGACTATGATGAAATCAAAGTGGCGAAATTCGAACGAATTAGAGAGGAGTCCCAGCATCTATGCCCCATAAGAGACCTCCATTTTTGCAGCCAAAAAAACTATCTTTATGTCGATATCTCCCATAAGAAAGCAAAATTACCATTCTCTCTCTTTGAAGCATAGGCAAAAACTCAAGGTCTGAGAAAGTAGTAAATCGATGAGGTAAGTGACAGAGTAAAAAAAGAACAATTTTACCTTTCTAACTTCTGTGCCATTGAACTTATTTATAACAAAAACACCGCCCTGATCCCTATAATTCCAATCTGCCCAATACAGCTTCTCCTCAAATATAGCCAATGTATATACCGAACTTGTTTGCTTTATATGTGTATCAGAGTGCCAAATAGTCCTCCAATCATTTCCATTATAATCAACCGAAACAATTGCGTTGCCATTTGTCCAATAAACTCTTTCATTGAAGATATCCAATGACATGCCTATGACATAATAAGAAAGCAAAGAACAAGAATTAGCTATTATCTAAAACGTGTACTTTTCGGTTTGCTACTGTCGACTTCCCTAACAAGGGAATCATGAAACAGACTATACCATGCGATCATTTCCATCCATTGAAGCTCGCTCGATTGCACACTTACTCATGTATGCCCAGAAGATTAGGCCTTTTGATGGGTCGACGGATATTTCTGAGGGCAATATGGTATCGTTGAAGAGAACTTTGCGCTGTTTAGTGTTCAAGTCCATAACATTGATCTTAAAAAATATTTATAATATACAGACCCCTAAAAGGTGCTGTGGAGTTATAGTTCAATGTATAAATGAATTTTATGACACTTTATGAATTTCTGATTCGGGGAAAGAATGGGATCGAGATTTCATTGTGATACTCACAAGGGAACTGTCAGACTGGAAAGATACGAATTTTTTCCAAAACTAGCTAAAACTGTTCCTTATGGCCTAAAATAGCAGGGAAAATTTGAATTTTGTGCTATTGAGGTCGGTTTCGGGGGTATTTTGGGGGAAAAATGGAAAAAAAACAAATTTACTTGAGGTAAAAAGTAATTGACAACGTGGGAATCGAACCTGGGATATTCTCTTCTCGATGTTCTCTTATAGAAGGCATTGAACCAGCGTGCTAGCCACTACACCAATGATCAATGTTCTTTCATTCCACCCAATTTAGATATCACGTACGCCTTTTTTTGACAATTTCAATTGTTTTCACTATATTGTTTGATTTCGATAGTTTTTTTATATTTTGATAATATTCTTGCATTTCCATGATTCTTTAACAAACACGAAGGCCGAAAAAACCTTTAACTCGCTCTTTTAACTCGATTTCTCGACAATTGACTGGAGTTTCTTTTTTGAATTTGTCTAGATCTATTTGAAGTAAACGAATAACATTAAGTGGATTAAATCATCCATATCGCTAAAAAAAGCAAGATTTATGAAGCATGAACATTAAAATCTAATTTGATGAAAAGTCGAAATTTGAATGTAGTTTTCTTTCTTGCAAAAGTTTGTAAAAGGGTACAGTATTGAACCGATATCGTCCAACGATTACAACGCGAAAATTTTTGATTATACCTTCACTTCAAAACTTCCATCAATCATGAAAATGCAAGAATATTATCAAACTATAAAAAAACTATCGAAATCAAACAATATAGTGAAAACAATTGAAATTGTCAAAAAAAGGCGTACGTGATATCTAAATTGGGTGGGATAAATGAACATTGATCATTATAGTTTGTTTCAAAAAGAGATATTATAGAAACTTCCCGACCCCAGTTACGAGCGATCACGTCCGATCTGGCAAGTTAAGCAACTTGGGCCCGCAGGTTCGATCCCCGAAGGGTAAAATGTTAAAAAATTTAAAAAATTTTATCAGGCCCCCTAAATTCGACATCATAGAACGTTTTCTCATTTTTGCTTCCTTTAAAAAATTTTTATAGGCCTAGAAATTGACTTTAAAAATCATGTGATAAATGAAATCTTGAATTATGATAATTCTATCATAATTTGTAATCTCATTCTGAAATTTTAATGAAATTTTTTAAATTCAATTTCCAGACCTATAAAAATTTTTTAAAGTAGCAAAAATGGGACAACGTTCTATGATGTCGAATTTAGGGAACATGATAAAATTTTTTAAATTTTTCTACATTTTACCCTCCGGGGATCGAACCTGCGGGCCCAAGTTGCTTAACTTGCCAGATCGAACGGGATCGCTCGTAACTGGGGTCGGGAAGTTTTGTATAATATCTCTTTTTGAAACAAACTATAGTGTAGTGGCTAGCAAGCTGGTTCAATGCCTTCTATAAGAGAACATTGATCCCAGGTTCGATTCCCACGTTGTCAATTACTTTTTGCCTCAAGTAAATTTGTTTTTTTTCCATTTTTCCCCCCAAAATACCCCCGAAACCGACCTCAATAGCACAAAATTCAAATTTTCCCTGCTATTTTAGGCCATAAGGAACAGTTTTAGCTAGTTTTTGAAAAAATTCGTATCTTTCCAGTCTGACAGTTCCCTTGTCAGTGCCGTAATTATGGGGGGAGAAGCAGGAACCTTTCCTAAACGTAAAAATTTTTTATTTTCGGAATAAAAAATTAAAATTTTGGAGAAAAATTTCAAAACTTCCCCCCTCCAAAACCACGGTATAGCCGAGTGGTAGTGTGACAAATTTGCAATTTATAGGGGGTTCGAATCCCAGAACGAAAATAAAATTGTCCAAATTCCATGAAAATTTTTGCGTATTTCTATTTTGGTCTCAACACTTTACAACCATTTTTTGGCCATTCAACACTTGGTAGAGCTGTATATTAATAATTTAAATTTGTTAAACCTACCTTACGATACAGCTCCAACAATTAATTTTTGGCCAAAAATGGTTGCAAAGTGTTTTAGAGACCAAATAGAGATATGCAAAAATTTTCATGGGATTTGGTCAACTTTAATTTTGGGTTGGAATTTGAACCCTAGACCTATACAGTGCAATTTTGTTACACTACCACTGGTCATGGAATTCTGTAGCCGCTATGTACAATATGGATCTATTTTTACTCGTCTCGATGATCTGAATCGAGTGGCGTTAACCATTTTTAAAATATCGCCCCAGATCTTCTTTTTCATTTTGATCTATAGTGAAACTTCCTCCCTTCCCAAATTTGGCATCGGTGATACTGAATACCCTTATTTTTAACGAATATTATAAAGCTGAGTACAAAGAGAGTTTTTTCTAGTTTAGGCTCACCGTATCCATATAAAACTCGGTCCAAAATAGTAATCCATGGATCCAGTCAACAGCTAAACCATACGATTGTGACATGTTATTTTCAACATGATAGCCATTGTCATCACAAGCAATCATTTTTGGAAATTGTAAATTTTTAGTCAAGTTGCACATGTAGATCTTGTTTCGATCATCTGACCAGATTATTGACTTAAATTAATTTTATTTTTTATACCTTTTTTAACCTTAAAGAGAGGAGTGCACGTCCCGTCCGATGATCGAAAAAATTTTTCCATAAATTTTTAAACATGATCCTATAAGAGTAATTTTATGCGGGGAATCAATTCGTATTCCCGAAACGTGAAAACGCTTTCTTGATCCTGATTCAGGGAAAAACTTGGGTTTTTGAAGCGAAAATGGTCATTCTTTTTCACTTAATCAGGATCAGAGAAGCGTTTTCACGCTTCGGGAATGCGCGCAATATATTTCCCGCATAAAATTACCTCATTAAGGGTCATTTTTAGAAAAAAACTTTCGGGCCCCACAGTGCAAATCAAAAAAATTTCAAATTTTTGAATCACTCTGTATATAGGCAGGCCCGTAACTATGAGGACGAGGGCATATGTTTCAAACCCGAAATTTCTTAGGAAAAGGCCACAAGATGGCATGGCTTTTACTCCTCTCTGTCTGTATCGACAGTTAGCAATTTTTGAACGTGCTCGGAAGCAAGTTTGATTCCTACATACGTATTTAAGCACGATATTCTTAGTCGGAACGTCTGAACTTTAGATATAACTTACCGAACCCTTCAACCAATAATCCATAGCTGTAGTATTAAGGTTGTTGATTAATTCCAACTTTTGGTTTGCAGACAGATTATATTGATAAATAGTTCCCCAAGTCGAGATCAAGAGAATTGGGTCATCTTCCTTAGCAGTAGTCATAAATAATTCTTCTTTGGGACAAATAATTGTCATCATTTGACAAGAAGAGTCGTTGAATTCAGGACTACAGTGAGTATCTCTTAGCCAAAAATCGGTATAGGTGCAATTGACCTGAAATGAGGATAATAATATAGTTCTATGACTTCGTATGAAAAAGATGATTGGAGTAGTGTATGGCTACTTTTTCCGGATGGACTGGTCCTTTAAAAAATTATTTTTCGGGTTGTTTTTTGGGATGGGGAGGGGACTTTTAATTCCGACGCCCGTTTCCTTTGTTCAAGGAGATCTAATTTTGGGGTCGGGTCGGAAAATGCCTTTTTTAATTACCGTATTTTCTCTAAAATAAGATCCCCCGAGGGGATTTATAACGCCAAAAAATTTAAAAAATCCAAAATAACGCCCTCCTTTGAAGTTGAAAAAATAAAGGGTTGAAAAAATCTAGGTCTTATTTTAGAGAAAATACTATAAGTATTTCAAAAGTTTTGGCAGTTTTTTTGAACCATACTTACAGTTATTCCCACGTTTGTAACGCACTCGATTTGACTGCGGGATTTCTCCAAATTTGAATTATTTACATAGCATACACTCAAATAATTATCACATTCAATCAGATACTTGTGTGCTTGTGTGCCATTTGTTATGGCAAGAAGCGATTGAGTACGGTTAGCATCCCCACTAATGTGACATGAGATGGTGATATCCTCCGCTAAAATTTGAGGAAATGACGCATAAAAGGCTCCGAATAAGTAGTATCTATATATATAGCAAAAATAGTGAAAAAATGGCCATGGACACACGTGTACAAGTGGGTCTTCGAAAATCCGATCCGATTGCACGACTCCGTCATTGCACGACTATAAAAAAAGGTCGCGCTTCGCGAAATGTGTCGTTCATGGCCGCGCGTCATGCACGACCCCCTCCTCTCAACCCCTTGAGCTATGCACGACTCGCCTCTCAACCCCTTGCGCTATGCACGACCCCGGGTCTTCGTTCGAAGACCCTAAAAGACCCGTTGTACATGTGTGGCCATGGAGACCAAGTTGATCCCTCGTCTCCTAGTGGCGTAGGGAGGATGGTTGGCTAGGAAAGGGGAGCGCGGCGTGAGATAATGCCGGAAATTTGCAGGCAAAGGTCAAAAATTAAAAAAAGTTCTCCAATCGACTCAGTTCGCCGAGCGCTTCAAAACGAGTACCATATCATGGGTTCTTGGGGTCTCTCCTTTGTACAAAGGGATGCGCCCTTTGTACATCTGGATGCACAACGGACAATACCTTGACGGACAAGGCTTGTCCGCGGTCAAGAAGGGACGGACAAGGGTTGTCCGAATTCAAGACGGACATCGAGTGGAACGGTAACCATAACTCGAGAAAATGGGATTTTAAAAAAAAGCAATTTTCTCGGTTATCTTGCCTTTTCATGAGACGAGGGTAGGCGCATTCGATTCCTCGTGAAACATACACCTAGGGGTTTAGTGAAGTTTATTTGGGGCGATAAAAAACTCAAGAAACCGAGAAAATTGTATTTTTTGAAAAAATCCCATTTCCTCGAGTTATGGTTACCGTTTCACTCGATGTCCGTCTTGTCTTCGGACAACCCTTGTCCGTCCCATGATTTTTCCGTGTTGTCCGACCGTTATATATCGCATGTCCGGACACTGGTGTCCATCTGTTGCTCGGACCAAGGGCGCATCCCTGCTTGGGTTTTGACCCATGGCCGAAGTTCATGAAAAATAGAGCATTTTTGTTCTTATGATAACCTCTGAATCGTTGTAGTTTTTAAGATAATTGCGTGCGTTGGCGATTTTTGAAATCTGTGTCTTACAACTTGCACCTGGGTTTTTCTGAAAATTTTTAACTCGCATCAATTAAAAGTTGTCTATTGAAGCGATTAATCAGATAATTTTGAATAATCGCTTCAATACTCAAATTTCAACTGATGCAGATAAAAATTTCTGCGGTACATGTTTCCGTTGTAATAAACAAATTTTAAAAAATTGCCAAATTCGCACATAATTATTTCTTAAACGAAAACGATTCAGAATTTAATAGAAAAACAAAAATGCTCCATTTTTCATGAACTTTCCGAATATCAACAAAAAGGAGAACTGTTTTCCCGCTAGAACTGGTCCCTTAATGCTTACAATCTGTAACACCTGACTCCGTGACACCAGTAACTCCTACATGGGTTACAATTGTGGTTCCATTAGCTATACCTCCTGAGTGTTGTTTTATTGTCGTAGATGTAGTAATAGGCGTCGTAGTGGCCGTGGATGTAGTAGTTGTTGTAGGAGTTGTTGTCCTGGTGGTCGTTGTAGGCGTCGTCGTAGTTGTGCTTGTTGTGGGCGTTGTAGTAGTGGTGCTGGTCGTTGTAGTTGTGGAAGTTGTTGTTGTCGGAGTTGTAGTTGACGTGGTAGTCGTAGGTGTTGTTGTTGTAGTAGTTGTACTAGTGGTGGTTGTAGGCACGGTAGTTCTCGTTGTTGATGTTGTCGTCGTCGTTGTCGATGTAGTAGTCGTTGTAGGATGTACCGAAAAAACCCCTAAAAGGTAAAAAAATCTAGGGTGTCAAAAATCAATTTTTCCATAAAAACTTATCAATTATGACCAAAAATTGAATCACAAAAATGTGCCGCTTTTTTTAAAACAACGTAAAAAATTTTTTAGTAACTACTTTGACACAAAAATAATACTCATATACATGTATATTAGTACACGTGCATGAGTATTAAAATTTTAACGTGTACATATAGTACTTAACGTGTATGTGTAATACACGTACACGAGTGGCAAAATTTTAACGTGTAGTATCCTATAAATAGGTTCCTACCAGATGACGGTGTTGCTGTAGCAATGGTGTTTCCTCCATTACTAGCTGTACACTCTTCCAGTGAGACCTGATCACATTTGACATAAAGCGAAGCGGTTCCATTCGGAGAACTTTGTACATTAGTATTAACACTATGATGGAAGAAGAGTGTACACTTGCCATAGTTATTTGGCTCATAAAAATAGCCAGTACATGGAAGTAAGCCATAGTAATGAGTACATGGCTCTTCGCAAGCAGTGATCTTAGTAAAATGGCCAGCAAATTTTCCTTCAAAACCAGTTGGGAGATGATTGGAGATGAGGCGGAAACCATCCGCATTACATTCACATAAGGGGGCTAAAAGAAAATTGTTACAAACAATTTTTGAAGGATCAATTTTGAACAAAAATTTTATAAGGAAGTTCAAGTTGGGGCAATCAACTTTTGCGTTGGAAGTAAATTCCAAATCGTTAACCCTTTGAAGAAAATATAAAACAATTGCATGAAAAAATTAAACGAGTTTGTGTATTGAAACGAAATGTCTGATCATTAATATGATCTGTGTATTGAAACTATTTATCAAATTCAATAGATTTCTATTTGTTGCCAATCGATTGTACTCACGAAGAGCTATGAAACGAGTGCTCGATGCCCGTATTTTGTATGTATGGAAGCTTGTGAGATAAAAAATAGAGCAACAAAAAGTCGTAAAAAATCAATTTTTTTATCTCCGCCTTCCAACATATGAAATATGGACATCGACCACTCGTTGGATAGTTTTTTCTTCGTGAGAACGAATCGATTGGCAAAAAATAGAAATCTATTGAATTTGATCAATCGTTTCAATACACAGATTATATTGATAATCAGGAGTTTCATTTTAATACACAAATTCGTTTAACACTGGAATGGTTAATCGGGCTTTTGGATAATTCTGGAAGATTTTTGCATGCTGAACACGAATATGCAAAAATAAAATCGAAAAAATGGTCATACAATAGGTAAAAACGACTATGAAGTTACGCATATAGTTTATTACCCTTTTGTAATTTTTATAAGAATTTTTGAAAAATGTCTTCGTGATGTAGTGGTTATTCGGAAAATTCGTAAAAAATGGAGCATTTTTTGTTTTTACAATAAATTCTAAATCGTTATCGTTGTCGAGATAATCTCGTTTGAAGTTGGCGATTTTTTACATTTTTAAATTCCCGCCAAA